>JAYMTP010000344.1:0-36475 GCA_036897365.1 Geranium brycei | reverse complement strand
ACATTTACATTTAATTGGATTTGTATAAGTTGGACTAGGGCACAAATCCAACAATAGAGAGAGAAGATATCAGCTACAAACTAAAAAAAATGTCCAAACGTCTAAACTGTAGAACATGTAGTGCAATGTTGTAGAACATGTAGTGCAATGTTGTAGAACATGATGGACCCGTGCAAAATTGAAGCCATGTAGAACATGTAGTGCAATGATGTAGAACATGATGGACCCTGCCACGTAACGCACCCTGAGACAACGCGTGCCTCAGATCCGACGGTTCTACATGGTTTGGACGTTTAGACGTTCTATATAAGTTTGTAGTCGAGTGCGCCCATACATAGATATATCAATAATTACAACTCGCGAGCCTATCGAACCTTAAAAGGTTAGGCTCGAGCTCGGCTCGTTTATTAAACAAACTCAATCTTAAACTCGAATTCGGCTCGAGCTCGAGTGGCTCGTTAAAAGCTCGACTCGTTTACAGCCATACACGTACTCACGTTGGTTTGAATCATGAGACCACTTTTATATTAAGTTATGGTATTGATGTGACATGTATTTGATGACACGCGACTTACTTAAAATGCATTTTTTTATTATTGTTCTAAATTGGAATGATATGTCTCGTCATCTTTTGAATATTTTAGGTATTATACTGATTAATTTGAGTTTTTACGTGAATTGAGATTTAACACGATGTCAAATGTTGGTTCTTTTTTCGACTCGCACTCTTACAAGTCATCGATTCATACGTTATTTTACATGTAACATTTAAATAATGTAAATTCTCACTGGATATGAATCATTTCAATCAGACAAGCATCCAATAGGAGGCGTGGTAGCATTCCACGTCCATCACTGTTGAAAAACATCTAGATGATTTTTGCGTATTGACTTTATTTATAAGTGAATTTGATTTTGAAAGTATACTTTTAAGAATGACATGCTCCATTTTCTTGCCCATGATACATTTTCTTGTAGCCTGAACCTAATGGATACATGAATCTTCATTTGATTCCTATTTGTGGCTATTAGGTGAAAAGATGTCCTTAGTTTGTGGAATTGTTCAATACATCAACCTTAGTGGGACTATAATTGGCTATACAATCACAGCCTCTATCAGCATGGTGTAAGTACTGGTTTTTATCAGCAATTGCTTGTGTCGAATATAGAATTCGACACTGTTTTAAAAAAATAAGGACACATGAAGTTTAAATGACTCAAGATTTTGTTATACAAATGATTACAGGGCAATCCGCAAATCGAACTGCTTCCACATGAACAAAACTCGAGAAATGAATCGATGCAAGTACTCAAACAATCCGTACATGATATCAATCGGGATTCTCGAAATAATATTGTCACAAATCCCAAACTTGAACAAGTTATGGTGGCTCTCCATCCTTGCCGCGGTCATGTCCTTTTTCTATGCCTCCGTCGCTATGGGATTTTCCTTCGCTATGGTCGTTAGTGGTACAAAATTTACTTTTCATATCATTCATATTCGTTTTCACGAATTTATTAATTTCTTTTTACGTGTAAAAAAGTTAACGATTCATAAATTACCGATGACAACAGGTCGGGGACAAGACACATATATGACAGGAGTGAAGATTGGAGTGGATGTGACTGCGGGTGAGAAAGTGTGGAGAATGTTTAGGTCACTAGGGGACATTGCATTTGCTTTTGCCTATGCTCAAGTCTTGATTGAAGTTCAAGTAAGTCAACTGTTACATTTTCTAGTCCATGTGAATCTTTGGTAACACTTGTTTGCGTGTCAGTTGGAGGGTAAAATGGTATGAATCTAACGAAAAGTTAATATCTTAAGTTGATTGGAGTCAAAATCAGGCAATATTTTTATTGATTAGATAAGAGATCAAGATAGATATGAAAACAAGACAGGTTCAGTGATCTTGTCCTTGTCCTAATCGAATTGGGAATATCTGGTTCCTATCGAATTCGGAGTATTTTATATCCTTATAGGGGATGGCAACATGGTGGATTTTGTGATATTTGTCCCTGTGTCGATGGAACGGGGATATCGACTGTTTGTCGAGTTCATGGTATTTTATCATTTTTAGATCATGCTGAGATCCATGAATTTGGTTTGAGTCGGGTTATGGCTGGAGGGACAGTGTGGTGCATCATATCCTATGAGCGTATAAAATAATTTTTAATATATGTTCAATAAAATATATTTCATATTGGAGAACACATAATTTATCTCATACCTAACTATTACCATCTTTTAGTTAAGTTTCAAACTGTACGTTAACGCATTGAGAAGTACTTATAAACAATATCTTAAAAATCCTAGATTAATCCTCTATAACTCCTGATTAATTCTTCAATTTAATTTATTTTTCGATTAGTTCTTAAAAGACCCTATTTACTCAACAAACACCTAATGTTTTTTAAAACACTCATAAATGCAACAATATTTTCAGGACACATTGGGATCAAAAGTGGCTGAGAACAAAGTGATGAAGAGGGCAAATGTGGTAAGCACAGCCACCACAACTCTATTCTACATTATGTGCGGTTGCTTAGGCTACGCCGCATAAGGCAGCAATGCGCCCGGAAACATGCTCACTGGTTTCGGATTCTACAACCCTTTCTGGCTTGTCGACTTGGGCAACATCGCCATCATCGTCCACCTAATCGGAGCCTATTCGGTACCATCACACGTAAACAAATTACATACGCGATCAGAATCAGTGATCTGATACTTTGATCGTCAAACATGTCTTTTCGCAGCCATTGTTCAGAGCATTCGAGTTGTGGGCCATGACGAAATGGCCAAAGGCGAAGATGGTAACGGGCAAATTCGAGTTGCGAATCGGGAAGACACTTGTGCGACCTATACTACATGAGGCTAATATTCAGGACGACTTTCGTCGCCATGGCGACGGTCTTGGCCATGGCATTGCCGTTCTTCAATGACGTCCTTGCGCTTCTCGGGGCGATCGGGTACTGGCCGCTGACGATATTTTTCCCGATACAGATGTACATTGCGCAGAAGAAGATCAGGAGGCTGACTTGCCGGTGGTTCTGGCTCAACTTGCTCACATTGGTTTGCTTTCTGGTTGCTCTGGCTGCAGCATCAGGATCAATTCAGGGTTTGAACAAGTCTCAAAGAGACCAAGCCTTTCAAGTTCAAAGAATAAAAAAAGAACATCATTGGTATCGTTAGTTACTAGGTTTCTGTATTGCGTTGGCATGTGTTCATATGTCCTTGTGTTTTCATGAACTCTATGTTAAGTATAAGAAACTTTCTAGTAAGATGGCTTCAAAATATGCTACACAACAGTAACCCAATACTTTTCGATCAAATTTGGTACCCAGAAATGCATAAAACCAAATAAAATGCATCAACTTGCTTCATCTAAATAGAAAACATTTCAATACTATTTTTGGACAAAACCGATGTCTAAATATATATACATGGATTAGGAAATCTAGTTCATGAGTTTTTCAGTTTTGGGTCTCCTGAAATTGTCTTCAAGATCAAGATTCCATCAAAAATACACTTAACTTCACAGAAATTGTCATGTAAACAACACAATCTCATCCAGTCTGCAATCAAAATGTTAAAAGGAACTTCCTGTCTCTTTGTGCACTCAAAAGTTTTGCCTCGAATAAGTGGTTCTTTACCTAAATATGATTTAGTTCCATAGCTCTTATGTGCTCACAGCTCCAATACTCGACAACAAAACATATTGTTCCACTCAGTTTGGAAGCTATGCTGCTATGCAAAATTCTTCACTTGATCTTCGGGTTGTCCACAAGAAAGCCAGTAATAACCACAGCAATCGGCTGAGGCGCTGGCTTTCTATTTTGTTTTTGTAGTATATGATTGAATAACACTTTTTTTTACTTCAGACTCTGCTACAAAACCACAGGCAGACACCAAAAAACAGGACAGTATAAAGATATCATGAGTGCACTGAAATATTAGGAGTTTTAAAACACGTGTTTCGTCACCTGATCTCGGAGAGAATCTGACCTTGTTCCATCTAGAGATTCTAAAACCTTCACGAGGGCGATATTCTCCTGAAAAAAAACAAAAGTTCATAAAAATAGCAGTTAGATCCCCCAAACGAGATTTAGGATAGGAAATTAAAGGGAGTGTGGTGGTATCTGGGCGTTTGGGGGCAAAACATTTCAAATTCTTAAGCAGAAGAGATACTGGAAACATATCACGTATAGTGGTGCTGGACCTGCCACATATGCACCAGTTAGGAAATTGTCCATGCAAAATACCAGCACAAGGAAATGATTCTGGAAGATTGGATTAGAAGGGAAAAGGAGAACTATCATATGGAGAAAGAGTGAAGTCACACGACACTCGGTAGTTAGTATAAAGGAAAAAGAACACTTTACTAAACCTACCTATGGTTGTTTCACACTTTGCTACCTCAACTAATTTTTTCTCTTTTTTAGTACGTATTTTGGGACATTTGATACTAAATCTTGTCCCAAAACAGCATAATTAGATGAAGTAAAATGTCCCAAAATACAAGATGGGGTACTAAAAAGGAGAAAAAAATATTGAGGTAGCAAAGTGTTAAGTGTAGTAAAATATAATTATCCCTCAGTATAATCTTAATACATCTGATCTTCCACAAAACAGATGTTATTCCATAGGGCATCTCGTGTTCAGTCTCAATCTTCTATTTCAAATCATGTTAGTTGACTAACAGGTTTTGATATTCGTTCAAGAATGTATCCATAAAAGTGAGTTTGGTTTGTCATACTGGCCCAATATGAGGATATGTGTTCAAGGGAAAAGGCTGAGAATTGGTTCTTACAAAAGCAGGTAAAAGATAATTCAAAAAAATATAGCAGAACAAAATCATAAGAAAACAGCAATTTAGATTCAAAACCTCTATGTCTTCAGGCAAAGTATTTTGAAGTACTCTGCTTGCATTTGATCCGTTCCATAGACGCGGAGCACGATCAGTCGAAGATATTTCACCCTGCAAAGATCCTCGGCTCTCACTATTTCCATAAGTTCCAGTTTTCTCACAGCGATCTGCTATAATTCATAATCCAAAAATCTTCAAACGGAGAAACTCACCTCGCAACCGAGTTTCTCTGTCCTGGAATTTGAACGAAATACAGCTTCATCGTTCAGCTCCACTGCTGCCTGCTTACATGGTTTGACTAGCTCTTGATCCACCTCAACAGCACCCTCTGCCCAGTCACGTATTCTCCCGGTAGATCCATTCCCCGCATCTTCCATTACTCTGTTCGCGTTCTGTCCAGCTTGGCAAATTTCTCTACTCATGGAAATAGGAAGTTCACAGGAACCAAGCAAGTCCTGCCTGAGAGAGTGATTCACCGCCTGTTCAGGCGGCATTGCGTCATTGCATGTCCCTGCAACATCAGATATGTTTGTACAAATGTGCTCGTGTACAGGGGTTGACTCGCGATCGACGGGTTCCTTCATGTGCACATCATCCCCTAAGGCACCTTTAATAATTCCTAATTGTGCACCGGGTAACCCTAGCTCTGCATTGCCATCGACACCCCCAGCCGCAAACCACTGTGATTTAATAGCTTCACCGAAACTGACCTGGGGAGAAATAGGTTTCAGCCTTTCTGGGCTAATAGAAGCTTGTGGGCTAATGGGAACTCTTTTCCCAGGTCTATCCTTCTTTGCATCCGTCATTTCAGGATTGTTCATGTTTCTTTTGAGCTGTCTTTCAGGCCTACAACCTTCAACATCTTCGCCGGTTTTCCCTGGCTGCTGGTTCACATGCCTTGATGGCCTAGACCGTCTATATCCATCAGGGAAAATGTAGGCGGGAAGCTGCCGTCTACGAACATGGGAAACATATATATCCATTCCAGGTTTCCAGAACACGTACATGTTCACCTCTTGCCTGAACTCATCAACTGTTCCGCGTATATCAAATTGCTGGCCTTCCTGTCCTTTAACTCCCTCCTTCCTCTGTAGTCCCATGAAGAATGAACAATTTAGGCACTGCTTGGACGTGTCTATGTACTCATTTGGATAAGGATGGCACTGAAGCATTCCATTTGTATCCCTCTCGATCTGCAAAGGTGAGAGAGATTGGTTAGCACAGATCTAACCAGGGTAAAAAAATCAAAACCCTCATCAATGTACTTCACAGAATTCGAGGAGTCCTCGCATTTAGACAAACTTCAGCAATTCAAATCACTGGAGTCTGTAATGTACTCTTAGAAGAAAGAAAATCTACCTTTAGAGTAAGCTGTCTTAGCCGGGATTCCACCCATCCTCTCCAGGCCAGCAAATCCTCTGCATCATCTGCAACTATGTCCACCTGCAGATAGTTTTTGTACGCCTCAAAGAAAAGATAAGGCTCAAAAAGTGCATTCCATTGGGATTTGTTCAACTCAATCTCCTGGATAAAATGACAAAAGGCGAAAGCGTCAGTAACCTAATGAAGGGAACAGGAGGATGCAAAAACATAGATATCTTTGGCAATTACCTCGCAGATCTTGTTCCCATACTGGAACTGCTCCATCATAACACGAAGGGTGCTGGTCGAGACGTTGTAACTGGAGTTCATGCAAGGGTATGCTGGAGTTATTATTGGCATGTGATGAAACCGGTCTCGGGGGTTTCTACGAGGATCCCATATAGGAAAGCCAAGGTCCTCCTCCTCTATTGAACATAACATGACAGGGTTGGGCCAGCGCCACTGTGTATACACTCTAAAGAAACGAGACACCAGCATGCTAGGAATTGCATTGGGGTAAAGCTGACAAACCCGGGCAACCAGAAGAGCCCAGTTTACACCACCGAGAAATCCAGTAACCTGAATAGAATGGAAAGAATACAGTCACACTTCATAAGTATGTACTATATGTTAGAATTGGCGCAGGTGAAAAAAGAGAGAAGTAAATAAATAAGGGAGAGGTGAAGAACAATCTTACATTCGAATAAACACCTCGCCTCTTAGCCCAAAATTTCAAACATCTGAGGGATGTGCGGAAGTGCTACAAATTTGAAGGATTAAATCACAATCAAAACAAATAAAGAAGGAAGTGTTTCACCCTGTACTCTGTATTAGGAATCTAAATTATCATGTTGCTATAGCACATATTACATGCAATATATGAGATTTCTTAGTTCCCTTCCAGAAAATCTACAACTCAATTGGATTTGTTAGCCTGTCAATTTACTTGATCTGGCTGTATTGAAGCCATAAGAAAATTATCTTTTTCTCAACAAAGCACAGGGCCAAAAGATCATCCTTCGAGTTACTTTAAATGTAATTTAACCCCAAAAATAAACAATTAGATGAGCACCAGTATGTTCACCTCAACATTTGGAACAAGTTTGAGGATCTGATCAGCAACCCTGCACCCATTTAGACTTCTAACAGTTTGCTCATCAATATTAGACAGTACAGACCCGTCTGAGATGTCCAGATCCTGTTAGCAAGTAAATTCCAGAAATGAATTGATGTACGACAAAATGTAGAAGCAAAATGCATTATTTAACATCAGGAAATGCCAATTATAAATTCCCACTGGAGTTTAAATAGGAGTCATACCATGATGTAAAAATGGGTATTTGAAAAACAAAAAACGTTTAATATGTATTGAAGAGCCATACATTCGAACTTATTGTCACTACAAAATGAGGATCACTACAACCAATTTTATCACTTTTATCTTATTATTACATTCCATGGAAGTCATTCAAGGTTAGTGGTCCAGCCTATCCTTTTCCTCTCTTCCTAACATGAAATTTACATAAAGCACACAAAAAAGGAAGGGGCAAAAAACAAGAACACGCATTGAATTTTCAAATTAAAAGTGAACACTGCTAATAATAACCTTGTATCTTATTACACGAAAAAGATATTTTAAGCCAGGAGGTTGTCAACACACGATGGTAGCATGATACTTAATATGCAAAATCTGTGTAATGCTCAACAAGGCACCAATAACTCTAGCATAATAATCAGCTAGCATATAAAGCAAGCAAGTGGAATGAACAAATAACTAAAGATGTACAGCAGCAGCTCTACTAAAAAAATATCAGTGTATGCCTCAAAGAGCATTACAACTGAAAAAGAACAATAGAAATCACATTTGTCCAATCCAATCCAAACAAGACAAAATATTGTTTACAAAAGATGACTATAAAATTAAAGAATTGTCAATACTCAGCAGCGCATACAATATTGAATCAATAACTATACTGCAAATATATATTATAAGGAAAGTTGAATTTCCTGGTGAACTTACTTCTGGAACAACTAAAAGGGATATGCTAGCGTAAAGAAGATCAATTGATATTCCCTGAAACTTGAATTTCATAACTGGTACATGAGCATCAGGAACTGGTTGAAGTTCCGTGACTTCTTCCATTTCCGCTAGCATATTATGCAAAATAATAAAGAAATCCTCCTGGGAAAACAGAACATTTTTAACAGAAGGCATGCTTATAAAAAATATCTGCATGGCTTAATATACAGGAAACCACATATATTTCACCTCTCGGTTTACATAAGATGGCCCAACACACAGTGTATCTATGTCAGCTCCTGGTCCATGTACCTGCAAAATTATAATATGTTACTCCATCCCTAAGGATAAGAACAGTTAACGGGAAACTATAATACACACTTTTGTGTAGAAACAAGAAAGAGCGAACATAGGTCAGGTCTAAATATAAAATTGGAGAATGCTGTCAACTTATCACATTATTTTAGACAGTATGCCTAACAAACTAACTTTTCTCTTTAGTAATCATGCTTAAGCTATAACTAAAAATAAATTCAACCTCAAGCACAATCGATCATCATCAAGCACTCAACTCTAATAACTTGAAAACACCACCCCTCATCATATCCTCAAGTAGATAAGCACTATTTTTGTCCTCGCCATCAAAAGATATGTAGTGGTACAACATTTGTTGCGTATATGTGTTCCATGTCGTTTTAAGACTATTAAAATGAAGTAGCTTTCTTATATCATACTAAATAATAAAATTTAGAATCAGCTATACTGGACCACTGGAAGAGATTTTCCGGCTTACCAAACACCCTGACATTTAACTAAAGGATTGCATTCACAAACAACCTCACACATTGCACATACATACTGACAAATTCTGTAATAGCTCCAAATTATTGTCCTTTGTACATGTGCTTATAAAATACCTTTTACCATATATCAATTTGTCTTTCTCACCACATTGGTCATAAAAACCTTCATTCCAGTAATGGATTGGGAGTGCAATTTCTGCTGGAACATTGACTAATAACTTATTGATATCCACTTTCCAAATCCCAACCAAGTCATCATGATAAGCAATGTCCTAGTGCCAAAAAAATAGCATTGCCTTGTAGCTAATAACTGAATACATCTCCATACTACCTAGATAATTCTTAACATTCATTCTTGACTACCTTGCACTAAGTTCGCACCTATGTTGAACATTTAGTACGACACATGAAAAATAATTGGATAACCAAAGCAGAAGAAAAGGTACTGTAGAGAAAAGGAACAAATTATTCAAGCAGCATTCTTGACTTACCCCCAATCGATAAGATCCAAAAGTAAAAATAACTGCATTTGCATCCTCCACCATCTGATCGGTGTAGCCTCTTTGGCTAGTCAGTTGCTTGACCCAATCTTTTGCAATCTAAACATAAATTTAAATATCAGAATATATCTGTTCGCATCATGTCCAATAACAAATACAAGCATACTACAACCGTGGCTGAAGGAGGAAGCAAGAAATATACCAAAATTGGTTAAACAGACTACCAAAATAAAGATGAAAGCAAAAGAAATACCCACATTAATATTAAGTTAATAAAGATAGTCATCTAAATGATCCCTGTCACTACTTTTTATGAATGTTACGGTAGCATCTTTTTCCACCTTTCAAGTGATATATGACTTCCAGTAAGCAATTCCACCTTATAGTCAAACACAGTAAATCTTAATTTGAAGAGCAAAAAATGATAGACCTGGCAAAAGAAACTTGTTGTCAACAAATAAATTTTTGATGTAAGATATTAAACTCTACATTGAAATTACCCATATGTTGGACATTCAACGCTGGACCTCACTTCAACTTTACATCTGTATTATGACCTGAAGTACCAATATAATATCATAAATTATTACAGCCTCCTCAACCAACCTCATTATTTTTATCAGGGGAAGGGGCTCTTCTGAATCGGTGAATGACTAAAACTCTTCTTTTTACATCTCTCTCACCCCGTTATTGCAAGTTTCATTCTTAATTTAGATGATATGAAGTAGGAAAATTGTTGGCACTAGTGCTGTGAAACATTAATTTACTTTATAAATGGAACCACCAGAAGACTAATAATTCAAGCTTAAAACCTGATCTATAATACCTGCATCCAAAATTACACCTACCAAGATAGTTTCAATTCTATACTGACCACTTCCAGCTATTCCATCTATATAGGAAATAACTATTGAAACAATACAAGGGATTGAAACCCAATATTGCATAGAATATACATATCACAATTTCCTCCAAATGGCAAGGCTTTTTGACACCCCTATGAGTATTAGTTAGAATGGAATAGAGAAAGTGTCATTCCTACAAAGTACAGATCCTATCACAGTTTCATATCCAAATTTAAAAGCAAAAATTCCTAATTGTAATGAACTGAAGCTTCACAATTAACGGGCATATCATAAACTTCTTATAGAACTAAACGTTTCAGTGAGCTACCTGACCAATGCGGGCTAGTACTTCCTCCCTCTTAGCAGTTTCCTCTTTCCTCTCATACAGCCCCGAATCCAACACACACTACGACAAAAGATAATGAAATTTTCAGAAACGCAAATCATGAGAAGGTCAAATTCGAGGGAGAAAAGGCGAAAAAGGTCACCTTTTCCAGTTCCACGTTCCGCTGATGATCGGCCTCAGTGGGTCCGGCAAGAGAAATCGGCTTCGTGACGGCGAGTTTCTTGGGAAGCTGAAGCGGCGGCGAGGGAGCGTCAGAACCCATCATTTCTCAGTACAGTAGAAACAAAATAAAACCCTAGAACGATCTCAACAGTCCCAAACAGGCACCAACTCGAATCGAATTTCAAATTGGTGCGAATCAGGTCCGGATCGGAAAATCCAGAACCTAATCAGCACATCCTGTTCACCAAACACAGTGGCGATTGGGGGTTGACGATGGCGGAAACGGGAAGAGAAGAGCACGAACGAGAGAGAGAAATCGGGGAAGGTTCAGTGACGATCGAAGTTGAGGTGTTGGAATCGATAGATCTGGATTTGGACTTTTGAAGGACTGTAGAGAGACTGGGAGGGATCGAGAAGGAGAGAGCAAGTTGGGAAAGATCGATGAAGATGAGAGAGAGACAGATTTGGGAAGAGACTGGTAAGGGCGTGTTTGGGTGGGCTGTTCAGATTTTCTTATTATTAATGGAGGTTAAATAAAAACTTATTCATATTCCACAAACAAAAATAATCCAAAAGAAATCATTAACAAAAATTATTATAAAATTACATCCCATATAATATCATTAACAAAAATTATTATAAAATTACATCCCATATAATATTTATTTAAAGTAAGTGTATGGAATCACCTCAACTTAAGGGCATTTTAGTCTTTTTTCTTAATGAGAGTTAGAGAAGTTTACTAACTTGAGACAAAATGAAAGTTCAGTTCACTAAAAAAGAAAAGTGGGTTTTCTTCTCCAACAAACTTATTTTTTCTTCTCTACAGGTTCTAGTCAACTCTTAGGAATATCCATCAAACAATTAAGCAAAAATCATCACAAAATTGGGGCAAGTATGTGAAAATTCAGATTCATACTTTAAGATTCAAACATTATATTTCATACCTTATTAATCAACCACAACCCACAATATTTTTTGAACAAAACGACCTACAACACAACCCAAATCCATATTAATAAGAGAGAGAGAGAGAGCAGTGGTCGGAGGGGTAGTGGAGAAAGGAGTTGGCGATAGAGGAAGACCGTGAGAAGAGAAAAAAGAGAAATAAGGTTTAATGTTCTTATTTAAACAAGAATGGTTTGGTAATATTCATTTTTTGTTAACATATTTAACACGCATGTCTCAAACTCACGGTTAAGATATTAAAAATAATTAAAAAAATAGTTAGTGTAGTAAATTGTGAAATAGCCAAAATTAGGTGCATTAAAGTGCATGTTTCTCTATATTTAAATTCAACCATGACGGCACATGATATCCGCATATTTTGTTTTCATATATGCTAATAAATTGTCGAGTAGTTATAGTCACTACATTATGGTATGTATGTGTTGCAGTTGAACTAGAAAGTGTATTAGGACTGTAAATAAGTTGAGTTTTTAATGAGTTGTTTGAAATTGACTTGTTAAATATCCACGCTACCCCATCTTGATAAATGAGTTAAGTTTATATAATAAGTTAAGTAATCTTGAACCCAACTTCTCAAGGATTGATAAACTCACGAGTCAGCTCATTTGATATTTAACATGTACATTCACAAGATATTTGTTTGCTTTTATCAATAGTGAAAATCAAGTATGTCGAGTTGAATTCGAATTTGACTACTTTTTCAGTTGAACAACTTACTTCAAAGCGGTCACTAACAAAATAAGGCTCGATTTGACTAGTTTCAATTCTGAAGTGTATCATGTTACCACATTAAGCTTTTCTTGCGTTATAAAAGTGTCAACCATGTTAAAAGTCACATAAAATGACTTAAATACCCCTAATGTTTTTTCAAAAACCTTGCATTTATATTTTTTTGAGGGAAAAGCGCGTATATTATTAAGAAACTAACCCGAAATCACGCTGGACATCCGAAGGAACAGATGGTAGGACAAATCCCGCACCGTGATCACAACTACTGTTAGTTAAAGCATACAAGGCTAATTTATGAGCTACAGAATTACACGAATAACTTTCACTACTGGTACCTTCAAAGATGTTCGACTTGACCCGTTTCGCATCATGCAGTTACGGCCTCCACCTCGTACGGATGGAGAAATCCCATGATCTCGCTGTAGAAAGCTTTAAACAGAACTTCATGATATCCGCAGAGACCAATCAACTCAAAAAAGCTAGCATCATGTAGAGCCACGGCCTCCACCTCATACAGATGGAGAAACCCCGTAAACTCTCTGCATAACTCATTAGCCGAGTTTTGTCGATCAACCCTGCGATCAACGTGGGCATCACAGATCTTAAATAATCCAATTCCTCATAGCTTTTCGTACTTACCATGGTTAGCTCATCGACGCCATAGAACTCCCGATTCCTTCTAGTACCGAGCCATCAAACAATGATTGGACACTGGAAAATCATACTCAGTCTGATCAAATTCCAATCGTCGGAGCTTCTCTGCCCAACCACTGGTGACCCCCTCCTGGACTCGTCTTCCCTCGCATATGATATCGAAGTAATCCTCTCCCAACTTTCCCATCGCCTAGCCCCTGACCGCGTAGGCCCGCCGATGTTTGCCTCCACAACCTCCACAGACCGTCCCCAAGCTATCACTTGCTTCGTTCTACCTCGCCAGACTCTGCCGTACCTCACAGGCTTGCGCTGCGTGCCTCGTCACGCGAGACGAGACAGAGAACCCTAAACCTCGTTAAGGACATGCCGCCATATTACTCTCTTTTGAAATAATTAGTTTGTCTTTCTTTAACCTTGCATTTATATTAAGAAGCTATACTAGGGATATTCGTGGTTCAATTTTGAGTTAGTTCGGTTTGATTTTGAACTGAATCGATGAGTTCGGTTTTTATTTTAAAAAAACTCAAATCGAACCAATGGAATTTGGGTCGGTCTTGAACATATTAGTTTTCGATTCGCTTCAAATTTTAAGAAACCAAATTTCACGAAATTCATGTATTTTAGACCGTTTTGACTTATCGGTTTTTAATTGGATTTTCTTTAAACCATTTTTCATGAACTTCTTACATTTTGGTCCGATATTCACTTACTGTTTGTTAGCCCAATGTTTTAGGTTCAATTAATAAAGATTGATGACTTAAACTAAGTCGGGTATCTAAATGTGATCGGTTTTCGATTCAGTTCGATTTTTTGTCATTTCTCATTTTATAAACCGAACCAAAAGATTTCGGTTCGGTTATTTTTTGGATCGGGTCGATTGGGTTATTTTTGGGCAGCCCAAAGCTTTAAGTATATCAAACTCAAAACTTCACATTCAGATTGAGCAGAAATTTTGCAAGTTTATCATTTCTCCACCGATCACATTCCAAAACAACTGCAATACAATCCAAAGACTGTTCAGATACATTCCTCTCAAGTCCTAAAAACTTGCTCATCATGTAAATTTTCGACACAACTCGACAAAAACGAAAAACCATTACGGTTTCTGAAAGTAGCATCTTGCAAGAAAACATAAAAATCGAAGTGACAAGGGTCTAGCTCAATACACAAGAGAACGGGTCATCCTCGAACTGCATTGCCATGTCTCAAGCGCTTCTATCGCGCAAAGCGTTCTGAGAATTCTTCCGGGCGCTCTCTAGGATGGTTTTGTCGGCGGTGATGAAGTATGCAGCAACCGAGGCTGTAAACAAGACGGGCAAACTTATAATTTGGGCAAGTAATGTGAATCTAATGTTGTTCATTGAAACAAGAATCGTATTATTGAATCATGATCGCTAAAATAAGTTACATAACTATATATCGACTAATTGATCCCATTTCAATCGTAATTTTGGAAGTAAATATGTGCAGAATTAACGACTATGAAAGCTCGATGAATGAGTGTGCAATTAGTGTATACCTGAAGATATGATGAGTGCCTGAGCAGTGTAATTGAGGTTGGCCTTTGCCCAAGGAATCACGCGAACCGCAACCAACTGTTACATACACAATACAGCTCTCGTTACCGAAATGAAACCAATGGAAAAGTGGCGATCCAAAACCGACCATGATTGGCATACATAAACAAAAAACACGTTTTCAAGTTTATAGCATTGCATTAGGAAAGCAATTCATTTCAGAAAACCGAATTTGCAAAGCATGTTAAGAAACACTATAACATATTTACAAACAAATAGTAAGGAAAAGGTATTGGGATTCTATGGCCAACCAACAATACATACTTTTCTTTCACAAAAGCGCCCCGAGAAAATGTGATTTTTTTTGTCCAAACGAGTGAACATGACAAAAACACAATCAATAAACATTTGATGGATATAACAAACATGCCAATTTTTCCAATGGTATTTTTGTCATTTTTGGACAAAATTACACATTTGTGAAAAAAAACAAGCTCGCATTAACTTTTTGTAATAAAGAAAGTTAACATCCACTTTCTGCAAAAAATGAATAGTTCATAGCTACTTTTGCAATTTTCCAAAAAAATCTATAACATCAATTTCAAACAACACAACCACAAAACTTCAATTATGTATAATAAGTGACGAACAAGAAGCAATATATCTTCATTATTAACACAGAGACGAGTGATAAGTAGTGATAGTATTTGCATACCGTAGGCACGGTAGTTAACGCACATGTAATGCCAGCTGCCTTGAGTCCGGCTCGCACACCCTCTGTCAACCATCCATAGAATAGCATATGCATATCAGACATTTAGACCACAATATCGAGTGAAATAGGATGCATTCATCATCATCAAATCAGTCCCAATTAAACAAACTCGAGATTCAAAGGTTCCTCTTGGAAAGGGGGGAAGAGGGAAACACCCGACACAAGAACAAAACCAATCAAGCTAACAAACTTGTCTTACGACTTTTAACATCTAAGAAAATGAAAAACTAGGAAAACAAATACGAATGATTCTCGTAGTGAGTTCAACCAATCACATGTCCAACTTTTTTGTCTTTCAGTCCTGTGCAGTGTTCTAAAAATCTTCGACTTGTCCGATTAGTCCCTGAACAATCCTCTATTAATACCTAATTAATTCCTAGAAGACCCTCTCTACCCGACTAGCGCCTAACGTTTTTTAGAACACTAATTCTCGTGTGACAAAACAATGGCACACTTCAAAGATTCAGATTGGATGAACACAATCTCTCGACTCTCTTTCTTTTGCTACCTCTCCCGTCAATCTAGCATAACTTAAGGTTGCATTTGGATTCGACATTCGAGGGAAATCACATTGTTAGGCAAACTATAATTTTGAAAAAGACATGACAGGAGCTGTCTTTTGAAGTGTTATTCATGCTTTGAATCATGTTGTAATCTAGAGAAATACAAACCCAAGCTCATATCCAAACACTAGACGAGGCCAAATCTAGAGTTTGAAGTGGAATCCTAGTTCCCAAACAAGAATTGCCAGATACATCCCATTTACAACTTTGACATTTCAACAACACCAACCCCACAAACACAAGTTGGGCCAGGTAAAAACAACCACAATCCAATGCCTGAATAGAGAAACATAGACAAAACCTAGTACACTAATTTAGCTGAAATGGGTCTCAAAACCCATAAAAATCTCTCTTTTGCAACCAATCAGAAACAGGTCAAATAACACAATAATGAAAAAGAGAAAAAAAATAAAACAAAAGCCAAGAATAAGCAAGCCAATCAAACGTGCCAGACAAAACCCAGTACATGAAATTTTCTCAACTGGGTCCAAAATGAAATAAAAAATCTCCCTTTTCTCGGCAACCAAACAGAAACAGATCAAAACAAAATACACCAAACCGAACCGAACCTTCAGTATAATTTCTGGAATTGGAAATGGGACGATCCTCAGCCGGAGAAGCAATAATCAAGGTCGATTGTCTTCTGCTGATCCAAAAATCTCTCATTTCTGATGGAATTCCCATTTTTTCTCTGTTCTCTATATCTTCTCCAGCAGAGAAATCTACAGATTTCGATAATGGGTGCCCAATTTTTATTATAAATAATTGAAATTTGGGAGCTTTTCCTCAAATAATTAAAAAGTGGTTGATGATCGGACAAAACAAAATTTTCTTCCCCTTTCCTTATTTTATTCGAATCCTGTGTTCTGTCTGAAAACCACTGGAATTGAGGAGGGAAAGATGCTTTATTCCGAGAATACCCTTGGTATTGTTTGTTATTTACATTTGTAGCCCTCAGTTCACATTTGTTTGCACATGTATGAACATTTTTAACTAATATTTCGACGGCTCAATAGAAAGTGTGATGCAAGATTATCCATTGATCAGTACAGGGATTAGGTAACCATTATATTAAAATGTAAATTAAAATTTTATTTCATTAAAATTTATACTTACATCATATGAAATAAATTTAATTAAAATTAAGTTCATCCAACTACATCTTAATGTTAAACCACTATACAAAGTAATAGTTCTTTAGATAACTTCAATCAAAATATATGAAAATAACCAAATTTATCATATCAAAACCATTTTTCATCATCTTAATAAATTGATTTCATTTGCAAATGAGAATCGCTCCAGAACCAATTAAAGGGTCGTTCGCGAGTCTCTGACGGTGCGACTCAGGGACGGTAGCAAGCTCCAACGGTGCGACTCATGAACCCTAGGGATCACAACAAATTTAGCCCCAATCCATTCGATTCAAGCACAAATAATTGAAACCTAGTAATAAAAACATTTAAATTGTGTTAATTTGCTCTAATCGAAACCCAATTTTAGTAAAATAAAAATAAATGTAATTGATTCCAACAATAGAGTTTATCAAATATAAATAATGTGTCGTCTCAGATGACACTCTTCACATTTGATTTAAATTTTTTTTTAATTATTTTTAACCGAGAGTATTTTATATGCATGACCTATTTTGGGCATTAGTAACTTATTTTGACAGTTAATTCTAACGAATGTTGACGTTAAATAGTTAAAATATGTCAATGTGAATCGGTTACCTCTATGTGCAGTAAATTATCTATCACCTTTATTTAATTCCAAAGTAGATTTGCCCCACTAACAAATACATGCACCACTATCTGGTAGGATATTTGATGTCGGCCGAGATTAAACACAACTATAAAATAATAATAATAACAACGGCCCAGATTTATTCATAAAATCAATCTGACGGCTACACGAGTCCGAGCTTTTTCCACGCAAAACCATTGAACCAAATCACCCGTTTTCGACCCCAAAACCACGGTGATCAAAATTCCCATCGATCCGCACCGTCCATATCGAGCAAATCTAGGCCCCACACTAACGGACGGTCACGATCCGGTCCGGTTCCACGCGGCATATGTACAAGAATTCCCAAAATGCTGACTCCGAATTTCTGGTAAGAGTCCGAGACAGAGACGGCGGCGATGGGAACTTCCGGCAATTTCTTCATGAAAGTGGTCCCTGGCGACGCCGGCTACGTGCTCGAGGACGTTCCTCACTTGAGCGATTACATTCCTGATCTCCCTGTACGTTTCGCTTTCCTCTTCCATCTCTCGATCTCTCTGTATCTATACGTATACGTATACGTGTATGTGTGTATACTGCATTTTTCGTATGTGTATTTGCTGAGCGTGCTTGGTTATGACTTGATCTGATTTGAGGTGAACTTGATTTTGTAGTGTTACTGGTTTTTGCTGATTGAATTTGAATTTATCAGGAGAGGAATTGGGGTTTTTGTGGTTTTTTGTTAGTTTTACCCGAATTGGAGTTGATTAGCCGGACAGGTGCTGTGTTCTTGTTGTCAGATTCAAGTGATCAATAGGTTTTATTTTCTTAATAGTTTTTTTATTTGAATAAAAAATGAGTATTTTGTTGATATAATATTATGGTTATATATTTTAGATCCCTGAAAATTTCCTTATGTATGAATGGGTTGGTTGGATTTATTATTATTGTTGGCTAAAGTATAGTTGATTTTGTATTCGGCAGACGTATACGAATACACTGCAAGTCAATCCTGCCTATTCAGTGGTGAAGTAAGTTAAAGAAAATGGAATTGCTTCCACTTATTGTGCTTGAATTTGATATGATATTGATTTAAAAAATTGATTATTTCAGGCAATACTTTGTTGGCATGGATGATACTGTTGCTCAAAAGGTGAGTTCTGCATTTTTTAATTCTATTTTGACGATTAAGCCATATTTCCTATGATGAAATTGTGCACTCCATTATTTTTTTAGCTTAAGTTTAAGTTTAGTATCTTTTGTGCTATTTGGGGACACCCTTTTGACTATGCATTTAAGTGTTAAGTGAGGCAGTTGTTCATTCTGTGTTTTGGTGACTAATTGTCAAATTGGGTGTGCATGAACTCTCATAGATTGTTGTGCACAAGGATAGCCCACGAGGGCCACATTTTCGACGAGCGGGACCTCGCCAAAGGGTATGTCTTCTCATCTTGTACAATACTTTGAATTATGATACCTGCTGTATTTTTAATTGGCACGCCCTCTTCATGCTTCCTAGGTATACTTTGAGTCGGATGAAGTGCATGCATGTATAGTAACATGTGGTGGTCTGTGCCCTGGACTCAACACGGTGATTAGGGAAATCGTATGTGGCCTGCATCACATGTATGGTGTAACCAGAGTCCTTGGGATAGATGTAAGTGTTTGCATCGGCATAATCTTTCTGTTGTTTGTCATAACTATTGTTTTTCTTTCTGAATCAGAATTGCATAGATGATCTTGTATTCATCATATTGAAATTCAACTACACAGTGTAGCATGCATGCCATCTGTATATATTTAAAATTTTTATAACTTTCTTTGGCAATAAAAGTTAGATCGCGTGTAACATGTTCATTTTTGTATTTTCTACATGCGATATCCTCTTCCTGATGCCAATAACATAAGCACACAACACAATCTCTGATAGTACTCCAGTCGTTTGAGTACTGGAAATGTCTACGCTCTCAATATGTATACACGGAACCCATTCCCATAATTCAGGAGATATTCCTATTAGGAGCTTTGGAAAATGAGAAAAAGAAAATTGTGGAAGATGGGATTCTATCAATTTCATTAAAGTAGATTTGGACTATTTTTGCTTATATACAAAAATGGTTTATTTTTATTGCAGTTTACAACATCTCTTGTGTTTTCAGGCATCTTTTAGTAATATGTTTTGGTTACTTCTTTCTGGCTGTCTTCTCGTTTTAATTATAACTGGGCCTTTGGATGACACATTCTTGAAGCTTTAGGACATGGACATTGTTCATGCGCCTTACTTTTTCCTTCGTTCATGCACCTTGCGTCGGCATTTCCTAGGCTCCACTATGCACCTCTGGCCTAGATGTGCGCCTCTGGGGCTTTGTTATAACAGCAACAGAGTAAACGAAATTCAATGAAAAGATGATTCATTCTAAATGCGTGTAAACACAAGGAGATTAATATTGGGGCTGCAATATATGTTTTGGACTTGTTTAGGTTGATTTACTAATTGAAAATAATCATCATGTTTAGCACGTATAAGAGAGAAACTGCACATACTCGACTATTGAATCGAATGATGAAAACTTTTCGTGTAGATGCAATAACGGCTATTTCTGAAAAGGAATAGAAATGATATTTTATTATGGCAGTTTCGAGTTTTTTTTATAATATAATGACTTGTTGCACTTTTTGACGTTAAGACTTCTTATTGTAGGGTGGATACAGGGGATTTTACTCCAAGAATACTGTTACTTTAACTCCTAAGATTGTCAATGACATTCATAAGCGTGGAGGTACCATCATTGGCACATCGCGAGGAGGCCATGATAAATCGAAGATTGTTGACAGCATTCAAGATCGTGGAATTAATATGGTTAGAGCATAGATTTTGGCAATATCGTCTTTTTCTTCATCAGTTTGGAATTCAATGAACATATGTTATTACTACCTTGGCTCTCAACTCCAATGTATAAGTAATAGTTGGTACATTTTTACTTTCAGGTTTACATCATTGGGGGTGATGGAACTCAAAGGGGAGCAGCTGTAATATTTGAGGTACGTCATAACAACACAATAACTGGATAATATTCCTTATGTAGTAGCATCGGGGATCATATCAGACTATCAGGAATGAGTTTCAGAAACGTGAATCTCATAATGGGATTCAACAGCAAGTCTTGAGGCTTAAGATTGCACTAGTTCACCTATCTTCTGATTATTTTCACCTACAACAGCAACTCTTATTAGATAGTAAGAAAGAAAATGATTGCTGACCAATAAAATATGCTATTAACGTCTCAATGTGTGTGTGTGTGCATATATATATATATATATACCTCAGGTAAACATACGTAACATTGTATGCATATAAATATATGATTTCCTCTCTAATGCATACAAACACATTTGGATTGATTGCTTAAAGTTGAATATGAAACATATCTATTGTTTTACAGCAATCTTGCTTTTGATCTGCAGGAAATCAGAAAGCGTGGCCTTAAAGTTGCAGTTGTTGGAGTTCCTAAAACCATTGATAATGACATCCCGGTACTTCAGTTTACTACACCTGAATTTCGCGAGGAACAATTTTAATGTTCTCTATCATTTTCATTTTAGAGAACGAAATGAGTTAATGTTGAATTACTTTTATCTTAATTCAGATTATTGACAAATCCTTTGGTTTCGATACTGCTGTTGAAGAAGCTCAACGTGCAATTAATGCAGCACATGTTGAATCCACAAGTATTGAGAATTGTGTTGGTGTTGTCAAGTTAATGGGACGCTACAGTGGTGAGCCTCATAACTATTTTAATGTCATCACGTGGTTCGAGTTCATTGATTGATAGATTACTTCAGAAGTATAATCTTGTTGAAATTGATATAATCCAGAAAAGAGCTAGTTTATCTCTGTGGTGTGGTTGTTTGTAGGTATAACAATCTTGAGACTAATTAGAACAGGATATATTGCCATAACAATGGATTTATAATCTATTTTGAACTGTAAAAGCGTTTAGCTGGGTAAGAAAATATTATAAATGTTTGGCTTGGTCATCTTAAGTTAAATCTTCCTCCAAGCCTGAGAGATGAGATGGACTGCTCCTGCTCCTATTCTATTTACTTACGTTTCTTTTGTTTGTAACAATATTCTTTATTTTAGCCGTTCACATAACAATATCAATATTCTTTGATTTTAGTAGAACAGTCTGCAAAAATTTCTGCTATGTAAATCTTGAAGCAATTAAAAAGTTTGATCTATTGAATTTTGGAGGTAGAATGAAAAGCCTAATGTAACCCTGAACTGTATTATCGCCTGTATTTCAAACATATTCATTTACAGTTCTTGTGATCTGTTTGGATTTACTATTGCAGGGTTCATTGCAATGCATGCTACACTTGCCAGCCGCGACGTCGATTGTTGTTTAATTCCAGAGTCACCCTTCTATCTCGAAGGGAAAGGTGGACTATATGAATATATTGAAAAGGTTCTCAATGAAAATGGACACATGGTTATTGTGATTGCTGAAGGCGCTGGACAGGAGCTTCTTTCAGAGAGTCTGCAGTCCAGGGATGCTTCTGGAAACAAACTTCTACAAGATGTAGGGCTGTGGATATCCCAGAAGATCAAGGTATCAGTCATCCAGATTGCTTTTCTTAAATCCATATTGGTATTGTCCTTTTTTATAAGCCATGCGCACCAAGGTTTGGGCTCTAGACCTTACTTATGTAGAAGTAAGGAGCACCAAACTTATGATTCGTGAGACTTAAGATCAATGTTCTAAAAAACGCTAGGCGCTAGTTGGGCAGATACGACCTTCTGGGGATTAATTGGAAAATAAATCGGATTCAAGGATTAATCGGAGACTAATTGGACAAGTCGGGAATTTTTAGAACACTGCTTAAGATTGATGTCTGATAATTTGGCTCAAGACCTCCCTATGTAGAAGGGAGCTCTAATTTTGCCACTTGACTCAAACCTTGAGAGAGGCCTAACAAAATTTGGGAGAGGGAACGAAGAGTAAAGGTGAAATAAGAGGTACCACAGCGGGACTTGAACCCGGTCAACATGATCCAAGTTCAAGTGCTTGCCCTAAACCTGTGTATGAAATCACTTCAAAGCTAGTTGATATTCTTTGCAATTCTCTTCATTTGCTCGTGTTATTTTCTACCGCAAATTTCATAAGTTCATCTAGATTTGTAAAACGATTCCCTCACTTGTGGATATCTAGAGATATTCTCGTGTCTTTGTATCTATTCTGACAAGTCATTATATACATGGAAGCTGTATCGGTTGTTTATGGCCCACTAAGGTGTATTTCTTTCTATAATCGATGACTTTTTGTTTCTTCTGTCGTAGGATCATTTTGCAAAACAAGGGAAGATGACCATTAATCTTAAATATATAGGTGGTAACTTCAAATGCTCCATAATTTCTTTACCCTTTGTGTCCTCAAGAACTGACCTCAGGTACCATTTTTTTGTGACAGATCCTACGTACATGATCCGAGCCATCCCAAGTAATGCATCCGACAATGTCTATTGCACACTTCTTGCCCAGAGTGCAGTTCATGGAGCAATGGCAGGTTACACCGGGTTCACAGTTGGGCCCGTCAATGGCAGACACGCTTACATTCCTTTCAATGTATGTACCTTATCCTTATTTTTTCTGTTCTTTTTAGGGAATTTTGTTTATTGACCGCTCTGATCCTTAGCTGTAAGGCTAAAATCGCAACAGAGAGGATTACAATTTTAAAACCCCCAACTAATTTTATTTTAAAGCCATCTGAAACTAACATAAACAATTATTAGTTTTTTTATTAGCAGTAAAAGAGATAGGGTAAATTGCAAAAAAGTTGCCATAAACTTTGACAATTTTGTAAAATGTGGCCGTGAACTTTCAATTTTGCAAAAAATGGATGTGAACTTATCATTTTTTGCAAATTGTGTATATTTGTCCAAAAATGACGAAAATGCCATTGAAATCATTTTTTTTAATTTTAAAAACATTTTTTTTCAACTCGAGTTCGTCGGTCTTTTTATCTCTCACACGCCATTGATGTCCTTCCTTGAGACTTCAAATCTAGTAGAGTTCGGAGTAAAGAGAAAAACCAGCGAGCTCGAGTTGAAGAACAATATATTTTTATTTTTCAAAACAAATAATTGTAAGGGCATTTTCGTCATTTATTGGCAAATGTGCACATTTTGCAAAAAAAATGTTAAGCTCTCAGCCACTTTTTATAAAATTTGAATAGTTCATGGTAACTCTTTGCAATTTTCCCAGAGATATATTAGAAAGAGAACGAGATTCTGAAAAAGGATCGACAGACTCCGAGTCCTAAGGCAGTACAATGAAACCCCTATTGACCTGAATGAACAATGAGAACACAAAAACATAAACAACAGTAGTGAATAAATCAGCGAAAAAGATCCTTGAAGAAGACAATCACTATCCTGACCTGGTCCTCTGCCATACGCTGAAAAAGACAGATGAGACTTTTCATTTCCATTCGCAGTTACACCTATACCCATATTTTCCCGGTCTTTAATCTGGATGCATCCGGAGACTGTGGATTGCGCCGGAGTCAAAAGAGACTGATTGTGAATTGAGAGAGCAGGAATTAGTATGCATTACATTGACATCTTTCCCCTCAAATTTCAAAGTAAACATTTTCATTGACAGTTGTATTATTCAGGAATGAGGGAAATAAAATCGTCCGAACCTAAAGTAAAGTTCATATTATTTATCTCATTCCTAAATAACACAAGGTTCATATTAGGTTCTAATTTTCTTATATACGAGTGTCCTCAGAAAGGTTCTTGCAGTTTAGCAGCAAGCATTATCACCTCAGATCACATTCCTCCTTACATTTTTTTATATTTCAATTGTGGTTATGAACAGCGTATCACGGAAAGACAGAACCAGGTTGTGATTACGGACAGGATGTGGGCAAGGCTACTGTCGTCGACGAATCAGCCAAGCTTTCTGGGCCCCAAGAATGCTGCTGCAGAGGTAAAGAAAGGTAAAGAGCCTTCTACTCAGCAGCTGTTGGCCGGGGAAAATGGCACAAATGTCAAGCCTTTAATTTGATGTAAATGTATAAATTATGTGTAATCTGTACACTCACCTTCAATTTGCTGCTGGGATTTTGGATTGGATTGACTTATTGTAGTCAGTTTTAAAACTGATTATTGTGATAGAAAGTTTGTATAATGCCATTTTTATTTGACCTTTTGGTTGAACCAACATTCTAATATTTGTTACATTCATTTTTGTTCTCACCTACTGACTTTTAGGGGATTTAATCAGGGACGGCACTGAGCCATTTTTATTCTCACCTAGACTTATAGGGGATATAATTAGGGATGGCACTGAGGCGGATTTGACGATCCCGTCTCCACCCGTTTCTAACTGCCATGGGGGATTTACCGTTCTTCGTTTCCAACTCAAAAATAGTATAAAAAATATTCTTTAAATAAAATTTGTATTTTTCATCAAATATGCAGTTACGAATGTATTATTTTTTAAAATTTCGGAGTGGGGCGAGGATACTTATCTCCTCCCCTGCCCGAATCCAGGGATTCCGTCCCCGCCTCGAACGAGACGGGGTATCGGGTCTCTGTCGGGAACGGAGGCTAGTGGCATCCCAGGTTTAATGGCATGTTAAACCTTGTTCTACCTGAAAGGTCAAATCAAGATGCTTAACGTAAATTCTCTACTGAAGAGATGAGAAAAGAAAGATCTCCAGTTAAAACTGTACTTGAAAACCTGAGTAATATTTTATGAAGATACTTGGAGAATCGATAGGCACAAAAGCCATAACAATGATAACACTGTTCTCCCATCTACACACTTGTTTACATTTTCATACAATGGTCTTTCAATCCTCCAAAGAAGAGAAACACCGAGCAATAAGGCTGTCGTCTCGCAGCAAAATAATGCTTCAGAAAACTCGCCTAGAAGTTCTTTTTTTTTATCATCAAATATCAATCAACCCTTGTATGTGCCGGAGGGCTCAGCATTTTGAATGACCCATGGGTGCTCAAGAAGCTTGTGTAGTGGCAGGCGGCTCGACGAATCCTTGACAAGCATCTGTTTTTACCGAAAGAAAACAATTTCAGACTTGTTCCTCTGGTTATATATGAAAATGTACCTATTGGTTATAGTGCCTAAGAGATTATAGGTCAAACCTGGCTGATAAGGTCCTTAGCAGAAGAAGATACCACTGGTTTTGGAGGGAACTTCAAGTCCACCTGAACAATCCTGTAAAATAATTTACAAGCTTCATCAGTAATGTGAAATGTGAACAAATCCTAAAAACAACAATGTCACTTAAGTTTAATGGGTTTTAACACTGACATGATGATGATCATTTAAATTGCTGATTCTGTACGTGAGTTGTCACGTGCTTACCTTCTATATGTGTCTGAGTGTTCCTTTGCCTCGAAAGGAGGGACTCCATATAGAAACTCATAGCACAGGACACCAAGGCTCCAAATATCGACATTCGCATCGTGCTCTACACTCTCCACTGTCAAGCAAACAAAAGAGTTAAACAGCTGAAATTTCTAACTGAACTGTTTCAAGCATTCAGAATATAATGATTTAGGACTTGCCATTTGATTTTTTCAAACAAAGCACCAACCGAATGTAAATTCGGTTTACAAGTGTCAAACCAAATACACAGTGAAGTAGAAAGCTAGATGTTTTTATATAGAAAAGTTTATGCATATATTTCATGTCTATACTCACCCATCTCTGGAGGAAGATAATCCAGTGTTCCGCACATGGTCCTTCTACGGTTAAATGTGTGCACTGACCACCCAAAATCTGCAATCTTGAGCTCACCCTGAAAATGGAATGTTAAAATAAAGCACAAGTAAACAAAGTGTAAACCCGAAAAATTCAGATCTAGAATCAATGTATGGTTATCAAGGCATTTCATTACCTGTGCACCGACTAAAAGGTTCTCTGGTTTGATATCTCTGTGGATTACATGCTTCCCGTGACAATAGATCAGTGCTCGAGCCAATGATGCAACATACTGCTCAATGCAACAATTTGGGCATAAAATTAATTGGGTTGAAAACAGGAGAACAATGGTGCAAAATAAAGAAAACTATTTAAGCTACAGATACATGGCACGGACAAAAAACTCACAGTAGCCGCTCTTCTTTCGCTGAAGTATTTACACTTCTGCAGTTCCTTGTAAAGCTCACCCTTGGCTGCATATTCTAATATCAAATAAACCCGTTTCTGCAACAATTTGATCGGAAAATATAAGTCATCAAGCCATATAAACCCACGACAAGGGTTTGTTTCGTCTTTCTGCGACAAAAATAACATTGCAGAACTTCACCTGATCATAAAAGTAGCCATAAAGTCGTAGAATATTGGGATGCCGAAGATGACTCTGTATTTCTACCTCACGCCTAAGCTGATGCTCAACCTGTGACTGTTGCAGCTGGCTCTTGAAGAGCACTTTGAGTGCCACAATATGGTTGCTCTGTTAAGAAATGCATATACCAAACATTTGTTATTACATCAGCCATTTGGTGGTCAAGTATGAAAAGGAAATAAAATGTGGTTGAACTCGGCATAAATAACCCACATAAACACAAGCAACAGATATATCCCAATAAACACCATTTGGTTGTCACAAATCCATTTGTTGCTTGACAAATTATCCAAACTACACACTAAGAACTCAGAAAATAATGCTTGATAAAAACAAAAAACCATGTACCGTTTTCAAAAGTAAAGAAAGTATACTAACCCTCTTTTCTCTTGCCAAATAGACATGACCAAACTTTCCTCGGCCAAGCGGCTTCCCAATGTCAAAGTCACTCAGGGTCCATCTTTTCTCAACTGCTGAGACCTCTGAAGATGGCTGCATAAATGAAATTTTTATCAACCCAATCATTCCCCAAACTTGGAAATCATGAAAATGACATGCATTTCCAATCTAGCACAGGTGTATGCTTCCTGATCGGTTTTTTTCTTTCTTTCAGAAAACTGGAACTATAATTTCAATTTTCACAATTCACCCAATGGTATGAATACGAAATTTATAAATCAAACAAGAAAAACAGAAAACCCTAAACTTATAGGCTAAATCATCAAAAAATCAAACAAAAACAAATCTTCATCCCCTGAATGTTCACAAAAAGCATAACCCATTTCCATAAATGTCTTTTCCTCGATAAAGAAAACCCTAGGTCTCGAGACGCATCAATAACAAACACAAGAACATTGATAGAATCCCAAATCTCCATTCCCTAAATGTTCACACAAAAAAAATATATAATCCATTTCCATAAATGCTCTCCGAATCAAACTCAAGGTCACGAGACGCATCAACAAACAAGCACAAGAACACAGATACGAACCACAACAAAACCCTAAATCACACGAATCAACTCCAATTTCTCGCGCTTTACCTTCTCCTGAGGCTGATTCTCCGCCGCGATCGCCATTAGAATAGAGATGGTGAGAATCGGAGAAATTTAAGAGGCGAGAGAGAGAGATGTGAGGAGGACAACAAATGAAAATTGGATTTGAGAGAAACATTGAATATGGTGGCTACGGATAGTTTTCGCCAACGGTCGAATTTGGACACGTGGCACCGATCCAGCTTGATTCGCCTTTTGAAACGGGAGCGTCTTGATATAGCTAGTGTGACACAGCTGTGACCCTGTGACCCTCACCTGCATGTGTCGCTGGGTGGGCCCAAGTTGAGAATTTCATGGGCCCAACACGACAAAAAAACAAATTAAAAAATCATTATACTGTTATATTTACCATTTTTCCTTTTCAGTCTTTGAGTTTTGTTCAGGAGTAGATTTGAGAGTTCAGTTTTTTCTATTTAAGTTTAATCATAAATTTCAGATGATTTGGTATGGCTATATATTTCAATTAAATCTCAATTGTTCAAATGAATAATTTGTCTAAATGTGCATAATATATTGGGAAAAGGACAAAAAACTGCAGTATACTATCACAATTTTACAAAACGGCGATATATACTTTCTTAAAAAGAAAAATATAATGTGCATATTATTAATAAGATTAATAAATGAAGGATGTGGGTTTAAGATCATATCAGAACTGTAGTATTCTAACAAATATTAGGCGTTGGTCGGACATATACAATTAATTAAGGACTAATAAGACATGCCAAGCTAATAGGTAGAGGCAAAATGAACCTACACAACTTTAAAACAAACTTAAACAAAACTTGAACTAATTTAAGACAAAATACATAACTTTAACACTTGTATTAAATTTATTTTCCACATTTTTTCTTTTTCAGAAAACAATCAGGCTAGCATGCCAAGGTTTTGTGTTTCACTACAAAAGTTGGCTACATTAATCTAAAAAAAATGTAACAGTAAAAGAAGTATATAAGTATAAATCTGACTAAATGTATTATGTACTTTCTCCTATAAAATGTATGTATTTTATACAAGTGAAGAACAATGAAAACCATCCAAAGCAAGAAGATCAGTGTCCATATGATGAGCAATCACTCTCTTGAGCAAGTTTTGCATATTTGCAAGAAACAAGAGAGCTATGATCTTCAGCTTCACCTAATATACACCAAGTAATGTCTTAAATTCTGTGTCTTTTCTTGTTCCCTCAGTTTCATCATAGCTTTTTTCTCTACTTGCCTTATCCATTCTTTACTTACCCGGCAAATCTTTCCCGTCTCCCCCAACGATTTAGGCCTGTGATCGTCAAACCCAAACCTCAGGATCAATACACGGGACTCCATCGGATCCAGGGCGTTGATCAGTTCGTGAATGTCTCTTATCATGTGCTGTCTCATGACAACTTCTTCTGGGCCTGGCATTGATGTATCTGGTATAGTATCCTGCACGGTCAGCATGGTCATAGTTTAATACATGGCTATATAAGGAATTTAAGTGTCACCTAAAGATACTTATTATATGGACTCTATGATTTATCCTGCAATTCTCGGTTAAATCTCCATCCAACATTATGAGTAAAGGGCTGAGCAGTTTCATGCGGTTGAGCGAGATAGTATAAGAATAATTAGACAATTTTCTAACATGGTGTAAGTAAGTTTAGGTTTTTTACCATGGATATAGTGTTTCACATTATTATAAGTTTTCCTATTTAGCATGTTTATATCATATATAAAGGGGTCTCTCTTATTGTAATCGACACACATCAAGAATATCAATAATATTATTCTCCACAATATTTCTAACATGGTATCACAGCAAAATTCGGTTCTTGGTTAACGCTTCTACTGAATGCAAGTTCTACCCACTCGGCAATGACGAGTCGGTAGGACAATGCAAGTAATTACTCTCTCTCATGTATTGCAGATTCAAGGTTCATAGATCATGGTTCATGGTTATAATCCAAGTTCTCCACATCAACAGAGTTCAAAGATTTGAAAGGGTTCGATGATTTTCCCGAAGTTACGGGGCTATTTTGCCGAGTTCCTTAGAGAGAGTTGTCTCAAAGTGTTCAAAGCGATCGATGGTTTAGTAATTATCCTCAAAATCACTCGTTTTCTCAAAGAGTGATAGCCAAATTGTTCAAAGCGTTAAAGAGTTTTAAAGGTTTGATGACTTTACCTAAAAGCACTTCCTACTCAAAGTTTATCAAATGTTATCAAATGCCGTCTCCATCCACTAGTCCTAGCCTTGTGCCCCCACTCAAAGGTTATCAAAGTTCGTCTCCATGCACTAGTTCTGACCTTGCTCAAAGTTCGTCTATATCCACTAGTTTTGGTCTTGTGCCCCCACTCACAGGTTAATTGCCAAAGTTCATCAACAGTTAAATGTCATCAAAGGTCAAAGATGTTCAAAGGACAAAGGAAATCAACGATTAAAGATAAAATCAAACTCGATTCGGTTTCTCAACCGACTTAAGTTTTAGGGGAGGTGTTATAATAATTAGGCAAATTTCCTGTTAAGTTTTGGTTTCTTTTTCTACTTTAAGTTTATTACCAATTAGTTGTATTTCCTATTATCCTAATTTACTATCTAGGCAAGTCTTATTCAAGTATAAAGGGATCCCTCTAATAGTAAACCTACAACAATAGTATCAATTATTCAATAAAGAGTCCATCCAAGTTAACAGAGAGGACGTACCAGGATGTTCATATTGTGATTTTCTCCGACTTTCTGATCCGTTGAACCTACGATTATGGGGAATCTCCTAGCCATGTCGATTTTTGCTAAAGAAAAACCCGTGAACTTTGCTATCTCAGCATCATCCGGATGTTTATGGCCATTCTTGAGGGCTCTTTCAGCTCGCCGAATCTGATACAAGGCCTGGCTCACTTTGGTCTGCAAAGATTTATAATCAGGAACAAGAGTTAAGCTTCAGCACTCTTTAACATAAAGATTGTGCAAAGACCTGATATTTGATAAGTAAAACACGCACGGGTATGTGCACGTCTCTGTTACATCGTGTTGCCATCGCCGACATCGATTTCCTTATCCAGTACTGGATGTAGGTCGAAAACTTGCATCCCCTTTCAGGATCAAACCTTTTAGCACCTTCCAAGACACCCAATTTTCCCGCCTGCAAAAGAACTTGTTAGCGTCCCACATCGAAAATATGTGATTCAAGAGATTAGTTTCAATAATAAGCATGTGCATCGACCTATAACCTTGAGATTTTAGGTGGGTCGGGATATAACGGAACTGAAATATCGACTTTGGTGTTTTTCAGCCAGAAATCTCATTGATGGAGACGGACACATGTAAAAGCAAATTTAGTTTTTTTTTAGTTAAACAAGATAGCTAGCAACTAACTGAAATTCATATATGTCCTGTTATTGAACAATATTTTGCAAAGAAAACCATATTGTATATCAAAATAAAAAGCAGGCCCAATGCATGAGACTTCTAGCCTTAACCTTGTTTCTGTGAGATAAAAATTACTCCCTCTGTACCAGAATAGATGTCATACTTGAGTTTTTGCAAAAATGAATGATTGGTGGAGTTAGTACTTGCACTTGCACTTGCTAAGACACTAAAGTGCAGTAACTTATACAGAGATAGTATGGGGTAATCCATGCACAACGTACGTCTCCATAAGGGCATATGTTATTGTTTCTAAGAATTCACTACTCCTAATCAATATTTGTCAAAGAATACCCTAAGCATTCCCAACATTGGTATCAACTTAAACCCATAAATTATTCTTGGGAAAATGGCAAAAACCTGCTGTATAACATCACACTTTTGCAAGAGGGTGCTGTGTACTTTGTCAATGGCAAAAATGTGTTGTGAGCTTTGATTTTTCGTGCCAAATGAGTGTATTTGTACAAAAATGATGAAATTTTCCTTAACTTTACAAACTTCTTTTAAAAAATAAATATTTTTAAAAGTTTTTCTGAAAATATCTTTTAACTAAAATTTGCATAATCAAATTCTGCAATTTAATTTTTTAGTAAAATTATTTTATAAAAATATTAATTCTTAATTTCATGGGAAATTTCGTCATTTTTGTACAAATACACACATTTTGCACAAAAAATCAAAGCTCACGGCACCTTTTTGCCATTAACAAAATACACAACACCCTCTTGCGAAAATGTGATAGTATACAGCGTGTTTTTGCCATTTTCCCATTATTCTTTATGGTCATAATCAATGTAAATATGAAAATTTGCAGAGCCCGAGATAATAGTCCAGTATGAAACAAGTTCATTCAAGGAGAGGTGGTGAGAAGAGAGCATGATAAACCAAGACATACCTGAAGTAAATCTTCAAATGCAACTGCGGGCCCTCTGTAGTGTCTTGAAAGGTATACAATCAAGGGTCGAGTACTCCTTATTATCCCATCCCGAGATTGCCAACCAAACTGCAATTGCTGTTGCAGCACTTTTTGGTCAAGTCCAGCTGCTTCTGCCCAGCGACTTAACCTGGTTATTTGCCCCGTTTCTTTTTCCAAATTTGTCCTGATTCTCTCCAGCTCCGCGATAACCTGTAGTGCAGATAATCACATCAAAGGGATTATGATTTATTCATTTTTTGGCAGTACGGTATTTATACTAATTAATTTATATTGTTATCAACTACCTTAATTCCCCTCGCCATTTCCGCCTCATTTTTTGCAATCACCAGTCTTCTGCTTCTCGAGTTTGACGCTCTTTCTGCAGATGAAACGGGAGGCTTCTGAGAAGCTTTCTCTTTGGTTTTTGTAGTCCGTGAAAGAGAAGGGAGTTTCTCGTCGTTTTCCAACACCCTTGCACTTCTTGATTTTCTCTTGTCTTTCTTGGTCGAACGGACAAAAATTCTACCTATGTTCTCATCCTTGCTGCTGTTTTTGGTGTTTTTTATGTTGGTAGGAACATCAGATAAGTCCAAAACATTTGACGCCTCGAAGCTCCTTGAAGAGAGACAAGAATTAAATAAATTTAGAGCCCCAAGCCTGCTTAGTTCCAGAAGAATATCTCTTTCTAACCTTAGCACACTTGAATCAGCGAATGTCTCCTCAAGCACGTTCAGATTTTCCATCAATAAATTAAATTGTGCCGGCTTGGTTGCATGTAAGCTTGCTTGTGAAGAAGATACTTCGATCATGGACCGTCGGCCATTGTATGACCCCTTGTTGATCTGAAAAGCTTAAGAGAATATGTAAGGATTCCACCCGCCGGGATATCGGCCATCACAAAAAAAAGTATTAGTTTCTTTAGCAAACCTGAATGTCTCCAAGTCCTAAGAATTCATCGTCTAAGGTTTGAGGTGCTGCGGATGAACTAGAATATGCCTTCAGAAGCTCTCTGTGGCTATTCTCACCCTCCTCGGAGATGACCGGAAGAAATAGCCATCTTGTGCCGCTGAAAGAAGTCTCCCGGCCTCTAACTGTGCAGCAATGGAGCGAACACGTACAAATATAATTCACGCAACAAAAGTAAGAAATTGCAAGCGGGTCAAGTCCAACATCATGCTTGACTCATTCATTGACAAGTACAAAAAAATCTATCTCGTTTAGCAACAAGGAGAAAGCAACATTTACAGTGAACAATTCTACAAAGAACTGCACCTTTAGTGATTCATTCTAGAAACTGAACACGTCGAGTAAAAAAGCTGGCTACCAAGAAAGTTAAATCAAGTATAACATCATAGAATTTCCATCTAGGACATTCGTATAATGATAAATGATGGAAACTAAAATCCAATTTGCAATTTAAATTTATCAACACCTATAATAATGTTTACATAAATGACAAACTGCACTGACCCTGGGACATTGGTCCTTTCTCAAACATATTGGTATTACAACACCTTGCAAATCCATAAAAATTGCAGAAAACACAAAAATGCAGTCCCTAAGGTCCTCAAACTGACATTGATACATAAAAGAACAATCTGAGCAATAGTTGAGGATTTAACAGTCATGGAGGAGCATTGCTCATGATTTTAGAGGCTATTTTAACCCAATAAAATGGAATTCTCAAAACCCAGTCAAATACCAAAAAACCCCAGCTCTCATGCATGTTATTTACTCTCAAAGCACACTAAAAATATCAGTTTAAATGGGCTATATGCTCAAATAGACACAAAATTTAACTAGTTTAAGTAAAAATTACATGATTAATCTTCCTGGGTTTTCTAATCCTCTACAAAAAAGAAAGATTGAACAACTTGATCTAATAAGATGAAATCATCAAAACCCAATTCCCAAATATGTCAACTTCCAAACATAAACATGGCATATGATGAAGCTACCGGCAAAATAAGCTTCAATGGAAAAACTGATGAATTGGGTTGAGAACTGAAACCAACCAGTTTAAAACCCAAATAGCAAGATCAATCTTTGTGGACGAAAACTGAATCCATCATCTAAAATCAATCAGAGCGAGAGAGTGAGTGAGCTCACCAGGAGGAGGAAGCTTGAATGGTGAGGTGGGGAGAGAGTGAGAGTGAATTGGAAAATCCCATTTTAGGTTTAGCCTCAAACCCATAACCGTAGTGACCAAGCTGTGTTCTTCGGGATTGAAATGGGAGAGGAACATTATTGTCCATTAACTTTTCATGAAGAAGAATGATGAGAAATCTCCACCACCGGTTCTTCATCCCAAAAATTGAATCAATCAGCATTCTCCCTTGTGCTACCAAAATATCTGCAGTCTAATATCAACCGGACCGAACCGATGAACCAGATCGGTCCATGGTTTGTTGGGTTGGTCTCGAATTTATTAGTGACAATTAGGGATGGCAGCGGGGTGGGTTCGGAGCGGGTTTTTTCCATCCCGTTCCCCATCCTTGCTTATTATTTATTTTTTCTGCCCGACCCGAAATAGTGTTAAAAATATTTTAAATAAAAATTGTAATTGTAAAATATTATTTTTAACATGTGGGAGATTGAGCGGGACGAGCCGTCCATATACTGGGATTTTCGCCCCATCCTCTCTCGCCCCAAAAAATTACGGTCTCTGTTTCGATTAGGACGGCGCATCGGGAACTTGTTGGGACGGGGCATTTTGCCATCTCTAGTGACAACTAAGAGAATTATGGTCCGGGTACCGAGTAGTACACAAAAGAAGGAAAAAACATATATACCTTAATAACCATAGTCAATCAAAGTTGGTACACGTGCTAACATATTCATCTTCTATCTCACTCTCATATGAGAAACAACGTTACTAATAAGAAATGTGATCAAATACGTTTTGAATTATAAAATGCAATGTTATTTTCTTTTTATTTATTCTAAACAAAATTAAACTTGTTGAACTGTCTTCGCCAATTGTAAAAATATGGGATGATATGAGTTCAATTAAAAAATCTAATATTTTGAGCTTAATATGAAATTTGGTAAATCAGTAGAAGAGAACCTTAGGGGGTTAGAACTGACATTTTCACATTCATCGGTTCCGATTCCGGATCTTATATATTGAAAAATAGACACTCTAGGTTGGTTCTAAAATATTGGGATAGGTCCCGGTACTCGACTTTTGCTCGCTCCTAATCAACACTTTTGAAGCAAATGAGTGATATAAAGTTGCAAGAAATAAATAATTACATAATACTATCCTAACTATAACTCTTTTATACATGGCAGAGGAAAGATAAAAAAAGTAAAAGAATGGTGAAGTTAGTAGAAATTTAGTCTTTTTACATAAAAGTTAAGAATGTTAACTTTCATGTTAACTTTCATGAGACGATACAGTAATTGAGTGAGTGAAAAGTAACATTTAAAATTGAGAATATTTATGCGAAAATTGTGTTAATTGAGGATAATGATGTGTAATTATCCCTAAATTTCATATGTATGATTATATAATTTGACTAAAATTCTGTTAATTAAGGATAATGATGTGTAATTATCCCTAAATTTCATATGTTGGATTATATAATTCGGCTGATTTGAGCATGAATTTGTAATATTACTACTAAAAGAATAAATTAACCGAACTTTTACCTACCCTTTTGAGTATGATTGTTAAATATTCATTCTGACCTCAAGGTCGATGTCAAAGCTAGACTCATTTGATAAACAAGTGAAACTCAAGACCAATTTATCGAGACTTTAGAGTCGGCAGACACACAGACACACACAGACACAGACACAGACACAGACACAGACACAGACACACAGACACAGACACAGACACAGACACAGACACAGACACAGACACACACACACACACACACACACACA
>JAYMTP010000343.1:0-36488 GCA_036897365.1 Geranium brycei | reverse complement strand
AGGCCACTCAAATTAGATTTGTGTTCAAGTCCGGATTCGCGAAGAACCTGTGCACTCTCAAAGGTTTGGTAAAGTTTGATCTACAAGAGGTAATTGAGTTTCTAACCCTTTCGTCAATTAAGCTTAAACATGCAGTAAATCCTTGCTAGGAAAACGAGGTTAATTTAATTATTTACTTCCGTTGTGCATGATTTGAGACCCCTCGTTTCCCAACAACCGATTCAACATCGACGAAGGACAGAGGCGGAGACCGTTTGAGAAGTCATTGCCTCCCCTAAACTTAATCATAGCCGGTGGCGATGGATTGAGAGGTCGTCCCATCCCAACCCTAAAAATTGCCTCACCGATTCTCCCAAAATTGTGAAACATATAGACGCATAATTAATGATGGTCTTCTGGTTGGGAAAATCGTCGGCTCCGGGAACTTGTCGGCAGTGGGAGTATGGCGCCAAAAGATGCAGAACGGCCAACAAAAGGGACGGCCAACTCTCGTACGCCTAACCGATGGGCATTAGAACAAAGACCCCATGCCACAACGCCGTCGGAATCCAGCGCAGAGCCGAAAACTTGTCGTCAATGGAAGACACCAAACGGAGGGAGATAGAGGCGGACGAAGAAACCGTCGCCTGCTTCTTTGGGTCAATTTGTTTAGACCTGATATTACACAATATATAGTACCATATGAATCTTTTAACTTCATATTTTAACTTTAATTATTGGATTATTTTATTTCATTTAATAGAAGTACATATGCAGTCAAAAGGAAATAGAATGCTTTTATAGACCTAAACACGACATACAGTTGAATAATGTGTGCAGTAAAAAAGAACAATACTTTCTGTTCTGAGAATTTTAGGCGACGCTATGGCATAGTGGATTTCCTTGCATATGGTTGTGGTTAAAATAGTAACAGGTTGTGACTAATCTCAACTGTCGTTGTAAATACATAATTTGACGATATGAGTTTAAACATAACATTTTGGATTAAGTTCAAATTCTCTCATGATACATTATTAAATTAGGGTAAAAGTATATATTTAGCTCTTAACTATATTTCAACTTTTCTAATATGCACCACACCATATTGTCACGGCAGTGACTTACCTTTAATGGGTACACCACCGTTATCTAATTACTGGCGGTGAAGAATGTTAGTACATCGTCGTTTTGAGTATAGTAGCGGCACACCCACTACTGCAGATTGTAACATAACCGGTGCACTCAATTTGAGTGTCATCGGCTACAATTCACATACTCGGCGATACATTGTGTCTTGTCAGCTAAGTGAACTGTAGCCAATGACACATCATATCTCGTCGGTTAGCTTTGTTTCTAGTCGACTAGACATTGACAATGTCTCATTAGCTAGGTGGCACAAAAATTTAATTTCATCACGTGCCACATAGCCGACAAGACACTGTCAACGTCTCATTCGAATAGGACTTCTTATATCCCCAACACTTAGCGAGTTTTTTTCTCACTTCTCTCGCGCTCAACTCCTCTCTCGCTGGTATGCGCTCATCAACTCATCGCCAATCAAGTGTGCCTTCGTCTCACTCTGCCTCCATTTGCCTCCATCTTAGAGTCCCTATCTCCTTGTGCCTTTGGTTGCCGATTCACCTCCATCGCTGGAGCCAAACGAAACTCCGGTCAAGCTTCCTCCTACTATGGTAACAAGTATTACTATGTCTTCACGAGGTTAGTTCTCATTTTTATGGTTAATATGAATTTAGGTTTAGAAGATTTAGGTGCTTAAGATTCTGAAATAATTTAGGATTGCTTTAGGGTTATTGTTGTACTTGAATTTTGAGTTAGAACTAATATGAATTAAGTTCAAGATTAATAAACAATATGATTTTTGGGGTAATAATTGAATCAAAGCATATCAAATTACTGTTGTGTTTTAAAAAATATGGTGTGCTTTCAATTTACTCCTGTCAATTGAATAAAACAATATGGATAAAAAATATATTTTTACTGCACACTTATACTTCTCTGATGGTACACAATGGTGGAGGTTTGTTCTCTCTTAAACACACGCACATTACAACTTGCAAGTTCTTGAGTATTGTGAAATTAGTTTGCAAAGTTGTTGATCTCGAATTATGAAGTAGGTTGTTGTTTTGATCATGTTGTCTATGTTCTTATTCTTGATTTTTTGTATATTGTACTTGTTTATGATTTTCCTATGTAGGTGTATCAACAAGACCCATGGAGGGCGGGTAGGGGGCATATAAAAATGTAAACAAATTTGAAATTGTTTTTAAAAAACTGGTTCCACCTATCCACCGAGACATTGGTTAATGTCCCGTTGGCTGGGTGAAATCATAGCCAGAGAGACATTGGTCACAATGTTTCGTCGATTAGGTGAACCTAGTACCAACAATGTGCATGTCTCGCCAGTTGTGGTTCACCTAGTCGACGAGACATTAGAACACATTCAGCCGACAAGAAATTGATGCAATGTCTTGCCAACACAAACCCACTTCCAACGAATTAGTACCGACGAATAGTTCGCCGACATCTTCTAAGGGTGTATCTGACGCCCTAAAGTGCGCTGGCTAAGTGCCTTTTACTGATGGTGACCTTAAACACCAATAGAGTCATTTCTACATAACTTTCTTAATCTGAGTCGTTGTCATGAGCATTGGTAACGACGATGTACTTGATCATATTACCATGTCGTTAAGTCCTTGCAAAGACATATCATGTCATAAGTGTTGAGATACATGTAATCAACTCAAGAAATCAAATCTTACTTTATCATGAAGTTAGCATTAGTGCATAATCAATTAGCCTTAGTATAGAATGAATTAGTGTTAGTGTAGAATATTTTGTTACCTTATCAGGTACTTGTAATATTGTATTATAGGGGGATATAAAGTTCAAAACATTAATCTTGTAGCCTTGCAGAAGATGACCACACAAGATATAACTAATTCTGAATCAACAAGTAAATAACATACACTACTAAGTTAGGGAAAGTAAGTACAAAAATGGAGACGGGTAATTTTAATATGGTTCAGGTATGCCTACGCCTACAAAGATCTAGGAAATTCACTAGAAAAAGAACTTTACTACTTGTAAAATCCACAAGCTAGTCACATCCAAAAGTTTTCTGCCTGCCTCAAAATCAACTCTTTTGATCAAATTCAACCACTTTCAAGATAATCTAATATATACTAATAAAATCCTGAAATGTTTGATGTACAATCCTCTGGTACTAGGGGTGTGCACAATTCCAAAACCAAATTGAATCGGCCGTAACCGAACTGACCGATTCGATTTTTAGATTTCAAGAATCGATGCCCAAACCGTTCAAGACGGTTTCAGTTTGGATTTGACCGACCGCACCAATGGTTCGGTTGAATCGGTTTGGCAGTTTTTCTAGAGAAGCAAAGGGAAGGAACCCTAAAATCGATTATTCACAAATGCACCAATTTCACAAAACCCTAGTTTCAAAATCAAGCATTGTTGGATTAGCTGATGGAGGAAGCCATAACCAAAAATTAACATTGGTAACACACAAATTTTCACAGAAAGTATTCAACAAAACAAAAATCCCAAATTGCTTGCCTGACGGAGAGAGATGTGAAACGAAAAGAGAGTGGCTGTAGCCCGAAGGTGCTCTGGGGTGCTTGAGCTCCAATGTCTGTTCGCCGCTCATATTGGAGAGTGATTTTGTGCCGGAGAGATGACAACAGACTGTTGTTGCCGGAATCGGTGAGAAGTGACGCGTCTGTGGTCGTTGAAGCAGTGGTGGACAGGGAGGAAAGGGAGATAGAGGTCCTCTACTCGATCGACCACATACCTCAACTCGACTTGACTCGATCAGTAGCGGAAGGCGGAGAAGAGGCACTAGGGTTCACGTAATGGATTGGAGAGAGCAGATGACGACTTGGTCAACAATTTATCAATATATATCACATGTAAAAAGCTGACGTTTTGGGATTCATTACCTCTTCGGTTCGGTTCGGTCATCGACAGTTCAACGAAATCAAACTATAGACCAAACCGAAGAACCATCGAATGTTGAGGAAAACCGAGCCGAACACCCCTATATGCTACTCTAATGATTCCTAGGTCTCCGAATTCAAAGAATGATATATTATGATAGAGTAAATGAATTATTCTTTGTTCCTGAAGTAGCATACAAAATTTTATCGAAGTTAGTGTGCATTATTGGCATGCAATTACTTAGCAAGAAACTGAAGTAACCTGGCTAGTTATAGGGGAAGCAACAATGTGACGATAATCTCATTTCGAACTTATACGCGTTGTACTCTTTTCTTCTTATTCAGGTTTTGTCTTATTTGATTTTCCTAAAAAAATATTTAATGAGACAGCTATTAAACACATCCAAACATCACATACAATATGTTTTTTTATTAGATTTTTTTATTACGTCAGGTTTTTCTTAATAAAGTTAAATGTAATTGTTCGTGAATTCCCTACCATTATATGTGCTAGATACCTATTACATATCCCTGAAGAATAGTGATTATATACTTGGTGTATGATTCTCCAATCTTTTTTATTATTTACAACAATAATTTAAATTTAACATCATTTATCCATTATCTAGTTTCAAATATTTGATTAAATAGAGAGGAATTTTTACTTTAAAATAAGTTGTAATTTTTATAAAAGTATAATAAATGAATATCAATTGAAAGTATTTAGGTACGAAATTGAAAAGAATGACATAATTGTAAAATGGAGCTTTTTACAAGTTAGGATGGAAAAATTTCATTAAAACGTGAAATGTCTAAAATACTCCTGACTATTCATCAAAATTTCAAAATGCTTCATTCTCTTTCCCTCCCCCAAATCTCTGATTTTTTTTCTAATCTCATTTTAATATCAATTAACATACAAATTTTGCCCAATTCAATCAATCATGATAACTAATCCCTAAAACTATAATATCCCTGTTTACATATTGATTTCTCTCTTTCCTCCGTTGCTTCTTCAAATTAAGGTGCTTCCATTTTCCAAACAAATACAACTAATCCAATATAATAACCATTAATTCATTCAAAATCGGCACCACCGTCCTACTGAGATGTCGATTGTTCTGGTAGCACCACATAAATCGATAACACCCACAATCGACATCTCAGAAGTCAGAACAATCACAACATAACCACAACAATCGTCCGATTGAAGCAGTTGCAGTACCTCCGGCCACACCTGATTGCTTCTCGTTGTTCTGCTGTGTGAAGTTCTGCACCATCTTGTCCAGGCACACCGAGCTCGGCTCCAACTCCACGACCGAGTCATTGTCCGAGTTGGGGATGCGATTCAAATATAATAAAATGTAATTAATCCTTCAAAAATTGACCATACATTTCCTCTCGTAAAATAATGTCCAAACAATTATCAAGCCGAGTCATTTATTTGGGCATAGTGATTGATTGACCACATTGGGCCATAAAAAAAACGGTCCCAAAAAACGGCGTATATGCCAAACAGGGCCTCAGCCCATATAGTCTATGTGCCTGGGAGGTCTGTTTGTAAATTCAATTATCCTTCCTGGGCCTCTAAACAGAATATATCGCAAATCTGCGTTCTCTAATCTTTTCTGATTCTGCTGATCCAAATGAGAAATTAAATTGATGATGAATCGATAATCAAAGGTCGCGATTTCCTTCTTCTTTCTCCTTTTCCCGATCTTTAGAATAGTAGCAATTTTCTGGGTAAGACTCAATTAATCGATCTGATAAGGATCTGCTGATTTTCCCTGGGAGCAACAATGTCGTACGCTTACCTCTTCAAGTACATTATCATCGGTGATACCGGTAATTCAATTTCATTTTCCTGTTTCTTCGCTTCATTAATTTCCTCGAATTCGGATTTGTTGCTTACCCACTTTAAGGTTTTTAAGATTTGGGTATTTGATCTGATTCTCGCAATAAGATAATTTTTTTTAAAAAAAAGTTGTTGATAATGTTATTTTTCCTATTGTGGGTGTCAACATTGGGAAAGGAAAATTTGAGATATTCTGATTCATTGAGTTGCAGTAATGTCGATTTGTAGTTTGTAATTTAGCAGGCCCTACTATGCTTTCAATCTGTTCAAAATCTTTGTTAGTGTTTGTTTGTTTCTGTTGTCTTGTGTTTGCAAATGCAAATTATTCATGTTTTTCTCCATATAAATGGACTCTTATCTTTTGGTTCATGTGTCATAAGGGTTTTTGTTTGCTATCAAGATTTTTGACAGGACAGCATTGTTGCCACAATGCCATTGCAGGTTCTTTTTTCGTTTTTCTTATATTTCTATAATGTAGAATCTGGCCCACAAATTTTAAATTTTAAATTTCAAATTTCAAATTTTAATGGTGATGTATAATGTATGCAATAACATGTTGGCAAGATTGTAATTTATGTAATGTGTTGAGGAAGGAAGGTTATCATTATCATGATGGTAACTATAGAATTTTTTGTTACTGTTTTGAAGAACCGGTAAGTGGAATTTGTTTGTTGAGGTTTTGGTTTTCTGGAGCTTGGTTTTGAGTTCGGGAATCCTGGCTTGAGTTATATGAGCCGATTAATAGACTATACTTGTGTTCAACATGTATTTAGTTATTGAGTGTACTTGGGTTTGATCAGGTGATGTGACTAAGGTGATTTTGGTCTTTTGTCCCCTGCAGCAGTGGGAAAATCATGTCTTCTTCTGCAATTCACTGACAAGCGGTTCCAGCCAGTGCATGATTTGACCATAGGTGTTGAATTCGGGGCAAGAATGATAACAATTGATGAAAAACCTATTAAGCTGCAAATATGGGACACGGTCTGTTTTACAGCTTCACATTGTTTACCATTTGCTAAAATTGCTGACACCCAAAATTTTACGTTGTTTGTCCTAAAAATGTTTCTCCGTACATTTGATTTTCACAAAAGTTAAGGAGTGGTGGAGATAATGCTCAACTTTTCCACCATGCCCAATGTAATCTCGCTTACTAAGACATTATTGGTAAACCCTGCATATTACACTTGCTTAGTTGTTTTGGAACATCCAATTATTAAAGTGGAACACTTATTTTGGAACGGAGGGAGTATCATATATATTTGAGTCATTCCCACTGGGGTTATGTTTCCATGCCTTTGTTGGGCGAGGTGGACAACGTTGATCATTATGATTGTTTTCTTATCATGCACTGCTACATAATTGTAGCATTTATGCAGTATGATATGAATGCATGTGCATGACCATCATATTGGAATAAGTCTTTTATGTTACTCCATTCGTTCTACAATAAGTGTTTCAGTTTTATAAAACGGATGTCCCAAAATAAGTCTCATTTCCTTTTTAGTAGCTCACTAGCCATGGATTAGCGATAATATCCTACCATGAGTTACATGAGAATAAAAGGTGGAAAGTCAATCCCAAAAGTTAAATCCTTACTTCTGTCAGATGGTCAAATGTGAAACTTAAATTGGGGCAGAAAGAATATATGCTAATTGTTTCCTTATTAATACACTTCTGCGTAAGCATTATACATTCCATGTTTCTTACATAGAATGCAGCAAAACTTCTTGGAAGAATTTGGTAGTTGGGTGACATTTTGATTACTGGTTGGGTGGCTGTAAAAAAATCAGCTTAGTTTTTGTTGTTACCTTCCTTCCGCTGGTTTTGGTATTTTCATTGCTTGCCCCTAATGGCTAACACTGTCGTCTATGTTTTACTAACTTCAGGTGCTTAACTTTCTTTGTTCTGTCAGGCTGGCCAAGAGTCATTTAGATCTATTACAAGGTCTTATTATCGAGGAGCTGCCGGTGCATTGCTAGTCTATGATATCACTAGGTATATTATATCTTCAATACATTATAGTTTGTGCAAACACGGCTATCTTAAAGCAGAGGGTATCCTTTTATTTATTTATTTGGAATTTAAAATATCCGTAATCTACATACCCAAATCCAGACTAGGAATTATATAGCTATACACTTGCAGCTTTCTTAATAATTTGTTATGGTCGTTAAAGCCTATATGAGAATTTTAAATTCTCATGATGTAAACATCTTGCAAGGCAGTCATGCTCCTGTGTTTAATTGAGTTCAACAACTCACTTGATTTCCTCTCAATGAATTACTCTAGATTTTGATTTCAAATTGTGTAGCAATGCTCATGACATCAATGAATTCAAGGATAGAGGAATATTTCTTCTTGCTACTAAATGGTTTTCTTACATAAAATATGTTGCATCAAGTACATTTAAGAGAATTGGCGGGCATGATATGAATGGCAAAGCCCAATGCCTTATTGTGTTTTCTTGAGAGAAATGATTTCACAGTTCACACAAAAACAGCCAGGGGTATGTTCGCAGTTACGCAAAACTAGAACATTAGTAGTCCGAGAAATACTAGTGCAAGTTAATTGAATAGGCTGAATGAGTCTGGAAAGCATATTTGGCTCCTCGGGTAGTAGGGGACGCAATGAATTGTTTGTTTGTGCAGAAGGGAAACTTTTAATCACCTTGCGAGCTGGCTGGAGGATGCGAGGCAGCATTCACATGCAAATATGACGATTATGCTCATAGGAAACAAGTGTGATCTCGCCCACAGAAGGGCTGTTAGCACCGAGGAGGGCCAGCAGTTTGCCAAGGAGAATGGACTGGTGTTCATGGAGGCCTCTGCCAAAACTGCTCAAAATGTTGAGGAGGTGATGAATTTTTACACTTTTTTTTTGCTTGTCTTTGGAGTATGGGTTTTGTGTTTTTTAATGGAGTGGAGTTGCCCTCTGCTTTGCAGGCATTCGTAAACACAGCTGCGACTATCTATAAGAAGGCTCAGGAAGGCATTCTCGATATATCTAATGAGGTTTGTTGACCTTTTGAGCTATGATATTTCTGAAACCAAGCAATGTACATTAGACATGAAACTGGTGTTGGTGCAATTGTGCAGTCAAATGGCATAAAGATAGGATATGGAGTGACAGGGCCTTCGGCAGGAAAAGATGCAAGATCGTCACAATCAGGGGCCTGTTGCAGTTCCTAAACTAGGGACTTTGCCTTTTCAACTCTCCAGATACATATTTTTCTTTTACAATGTTTCATTCCTTTTAGTAAAATTTTCTGGTAGCTTTTGTTGTTTCAGCATTTAAATCTTGGTACTGATGCTATAAATTATACATAATTGAACAATAATTCATATTGGGGATTGTTCTTTGTTTGCTCTTACATGGATTTGTAGTTCCCTATGGACTTCACGATTTTCTTTCCTTCTCATTTATATGTCAAATAAGTATCGGCATTATATGTCTTTGATCCGGATAAAATATATGCTTCGTCCGTGAAAGGTAAATATATTTTGTTTAGTTAAACTATACAAATTCAAATGAAATAATTCTACACATTAAAATTATTGTTTCATATACTTCAAAATGCATGTGCTTTGGTGAAAACACCTCTTGGAATAAGAACTCAGAAATCATATCACCCCTTCCATTAAGAAATAAGACACCTCGTTCATGACAGTCATGGATAAATTTGATGAAAATTAATGGTATTTCGGTGTGTTAACCATGAAATTTTACAACTTTCAAGAAATTTATTTGTAGTATACATGGAATGAAAACTTGTTCACAATTCAATAATAGCATATTGGAAATTCGTTCATGGTTGACCTTGTTTGTAAATCGTCGGAATACGTTCCCGATTAATTAGAAATATGCTCACGTTTTGGAACCTTGTTTAATATCCGGTAAAATCTTATTCAAATTGTCAGAATTTTGTTCACAATTGTCAAAATCTTGTTCACATGCAATTGTCAAAATCTAATTCACATTGTCAAAATCTTGTTCACATTGTTGGAACCTTGCTTACAATTCATTGGGAACATGTTCACATGTCGATGGAAATATGTTGTTGAAAGCTTTTTGGCGCCAATACGTGACTCTGCAACTAACATCAATACCTTTATATATGCATGAAATGACCAAAATATATATTAAAGTTGCTAGAAATTACATACCAGTGCCATTAATAAAACATCTAATCATATCCCTTTGCTTTTAATTTAATATATGAGACTTATTTCTATATTTGTATTCTAAGTCAATTTTTACAATATAACCTTATGTATGTATTTGATACAAATGAAAATCAGGCAATAAAGTACTTGTTGCTATAAAAACTTCATTTCTTTCACAACAATACAGTATAACCACTGGTAACATGCTAACGAGGCTAATCTTAGTGAATTAAATTATTAACATCTTTGACGCTCTGTCAGTGCGAATGATGTTCTGCCATGACACGAAAGGAGTGATCATAGGGACGAGGGAGAAGGCCGGGCATGGCGATTTTAATTTTGGTAAGCTTCCGTTGAGCTTATAGATCTATCCACTCATTATCCAATGATTCTAACGAGTGGACAGGGTCAAATAATTTTATTTTCATTCATGACCCTATTAAGTACCAAACTCTGTCATCAAATACGAATCCTAACCCACCAATAATTAACAAGGGTAAGAGCCTACATTTCAGACGCTATGGAGACTAAGCTATATAGCGCAATACGCCAAATAGTCTAAGCTTTAAAGCCTAAGACGCTATAGAAGTAACGAAGTAGGGTGTATAATGCTATAGAGTTAACTTCAAAGAGCGCAAGTATCACCAATTGACACATTTATCATCCAAATTGCAAACTCAATTTACGTTCGAGAGGGCAGTTAGAATCATTATGTGTAATTGAGGTTTGAATTTAGTCCAAGCTCCTTCACGTAGTTAGCTTCATATTGTTCAATGTACAAATGAACCATTTATGTCAAATTAGAAATAAACTATATTTTATATTTCTACAAGGCATTATTGGGCCGGGCTTAATCCTAATCATGTGTAGTTTTATATACTCGTTAATTCTATTGTCTGTCCGTCTTAGATATTTAAATCAACGAAATAAACACCAACATAATCAAAACTCAAAAGCAAGTTTTTCATAAACTATTTTATACGAGAGAGGGTAATTTTGTGTTTGTTTTACAAAAATAACACGTATCTTCTAAAACTTAAAACGAAGTTAAAGAAAGTAACAAAAATATATTTAAGCATCACCAAAGCTAATTCATAATTAAGTATAGTTGTGCGAAAATAAAAATAATTAGATATACTAAAGCTGTCATTTTCCTTTTGTAAATGTTACACCGAATTGTAATGCACGAAATTAATGTTTAATCGATTTCATCATTTATACTCGCATACAAGAATAAAACTTTGGTGTTTGAAGAAAAGAAACTGTCCATCCAAAAGTCATCATTCTTAATATAAGGTATCTATTAAGAATATTAATAAAAATATTCCTGTACAGAATTGAATACAAATAAATATATAAAATCGGGTCCACCCACAAAAGGAAGTGTCGCATGATTGAAGATTCACTTAACGGTGATAATTTAATTTCAAAAATAAAGAATGTTTTAAAAATAAATAAGTAATCAACGGTTTCAGAGCATTCCACTGAGGGACCAATAGCACAGAGCCAACTAGACCGCTCGGATTTTCTTGAATATAAATTTACCAAAATACCCTCACATGGCCACCGAAATAAGAGAGCCGCGAGGCGTAAATAGATGCAAAATGTGTGGGCATTACAGATGTCGAGAACGCATCACCATCTCCACATAAATCACATATCTCTCTCTCATTTCATATTTTCTATCGCATTCGGTAGAGAGAGAGAGTGGCTGTGAGTTGCAGAGAGACTGTGAGCTTCAACAATGGCGGCCATCGGAGCCCTGAGATCGGTGCCTTCCTCGTCTTCCTGCTCCGGTCGCAAGGCCGTGGCTCCGCCGCGATCCCTGTCCTTCTCCGGCGAGAGGGTCGTTTCTCGCCGCCGCGTTGGTGGTGAGAGGAGGCCGCTGGTATTTTCCACCAGGGCCGTTTCTGATTCCAAGAATTCGCAGACATGTCTTGATCCCGACGCCAGCCAGGTCTATTTCTTGCTCTCTTCACTCACATTGTGGGAGATTGCTTTTTTGACTTGTTTCTGAGTATTGCTTTGGTTCAATTTTGGTTGATCGTTTGAATCTGAGAGCTCTCCCTGTTAATTTTGTATATTTTCACCTTTTTTTAATTTTCATTTTTCCTGTATATTTTGTGTTAACTATGATTGAAATTTGTCAGTAGGTTCAGCTTGATTTTTGGTTGGTATGTGAGGCACATCAGCTTTCGTATTGCAGTTACATTGAGAAAACATCATTTTCATCTAGCTGATTAACTACTGTAATTTAGAAATGAATGTACAACTGAGTTCATGTTCCATAAAGGTGTTAGTTTTAAAAACAAGGAATAAGTTTTCTTGCTTAAATATATCAACTTGACAACAAGGAATAAGCTTTATGGTTCTCGACAAGGAATCAAATTGTTAGAAAAAAGTAGCCAGATTGGGTTAATATGCACACCTCTTTTTTGATAAGTAAATGGTGTTATGGCAATTACCTTAGCTAAACAAGTTGTATGTTACTCTTGAATTTGTTTACTCATTTGGTAGGGACTCTTGAGGTATTTTATCTTGCAACTTTGGTTTAAATAATATTAATTTTGCAATGCTATTTTGTTTCAGAGTGTTCTGGGAATTATACTCGGAGGTGGTGCGGGGACCCGGCTATACCCACTCACCAAGAAGAGAGCTAAACCTGCTGTTCCTTTGGGTGCAAATTACAGGCTCATTGATATTCCAGTGAGCAATTGTTTGAACAGTAACATATCCAAGATTTATGTTCTTACCCAATTCAATTCTGCATCCCTCAATCGTCACCTTTCGCGAGCATACGCCAGCAATATGGGTGGATACAAGAATGAAGGGTTTGTTGAAGTTCTTGCGGCTCAGCAGAGCCCTGAGAACCCAAATTGGTTTCAGGTAATATCATCATTCCTGGCCTCTGTTTTAGTTGTTCTTTTATTCAAACGCATGTTTTGCATTTCTGCAATAACAGTATGACACATTGCCATTAGGTATTAATTTGAGAATTGAGGTCTTCACTTATATACTGTAAACATTAGTGTGGCTATAGTGTCTATTTTATTCAGCACTACGTGGTTACTTTAAGCCCATCTCATGAAGTTTGATTTCATAATGTACAGGGTACTGCTGATGCAGTGAGACAGTATTTGTGGCTGTTTGAGGAGCATAACGTTCTGGAGTTTCTAGTTCTTGCTGGGGATCATTTGTACCGAATGGATTATGAGAAGTTCATTCAAGCACACAGGGAAACTGATGCCGATATCACTGTAGCAGCATTGCCTATGGATGAGAAGCGCGCCACTGCATTTGGTCTGATGAAGATTGATGAAGAAGGACGTATTATTGAGTTTGCTGAGAAACCAAAGGGAGAACAACTAAAAGCTATGAAGGTACGCCTGCAATCATTCTCTTCTAGTCATAAAACTTACCAGAAGGGGATATTACACTTCATTTTTAAATGAAAATTTTCAGGTTGACACTACCATTTTAGGTCTTGATGATGAGAGAGCTAAAGAAATGCCCTATATTGCTAGTATGGGTATATATGTTGTTAGCAAAGATGCAATGCTAGACCTGCTCCGAGATAAGTTTCCTGGAGCCAATGATTTTGGCAGTGAAGTTATTCCTGGTGCAACCGCTATTGGAATGAGGGTATGTACTTTCTATACTCTCATTTTCTCTGAGTGGTGCTCATATCATTACCACCCAAAGAAGAATTAGCTGTTTCGGTTGGGTTTTCTTGTACTTAAAGAACAATACTGCTCTCTTCAGGAATAGAACATCAAATCGGATTTCAGCTTAAGGATACAAATTATATTTTCTTCTCGGCAAAGGTGTACACCAAGATTGATTTATTCATGGATCATATTTTCGCTGCAGTTTTCTAGTCATTCATGCTTAGCAATGTGTGTTAGAGGTGGACCATGTTTTTGCTGCATTGTTTTATAGGCATTCATTTTCCTGCTGAATTTTGTTACATTCCCTATACGCTGCCAAACTTTACTCATCCTTTATAAAGGAAAGAATATAGTTGAGTGCTATGAAGTGATGTGCAGTGGTTTGATAGAAGTTGCTGTATCAAACATAGTTTCTCTTTACGTTTATTTGATTCAAATTTATGGAGTTGAGACATTGGAATTAATCTTTATAGGTGCAAGCTTATCTATATGATGGTTACTGGGAAGACATTGGTACTATTGAGGCTTTCTACAATGCAAATTTGGGAATCACCAAAAAGCCAGTGCCAGATTTCAGGTAAATCTAGTTTCATTGATTGGGAAGTGTTGATCTTATGTCTTTCTTACAGTTAAGTTTTGTTTCATGAATGCCGATAAAAAAATGTTTGGTTTCATGCATAGTGATATTGATTTATCTGTGCAGCTTTTATGATCGTTCATCTCCAATCTATACCCAGCCTCGGTATTTGCCTCCTTCAAAAATGCTTGATGCTGATGTAACAGATAGTGTCATTGGTGAGGGTTGTGTGATCAAGGTAATTTCCTGGTGAAGAACTGGAACTAAGGGGATGATTTGATAATCTGCGGAGAAGTTACCAAAACTTATGTTTCACTTTGCACTTTGCAGAATTGTAAAATTCACCACTCTGTGGTTGGGCTTCGCTCTTGCATATCAGAGGGTGCTATCATAGAAGACACATTGTTGATGGGGGCGGATTACTATGAGGTATTTCCATAATGTCAACTTGGTGCGGTGTTGGTTCGCAAGTCAGAAATTACTCTGTTTGCTTCCATAATAATATGTCCTGTCTTCTTGTTCCAGACCGAAGCTGATAGGAGGTTTCTGGCTGCAAAGGGTAGTGTACCAATTGGTATCGGCAAGAACTCTCACATCAAAAGAGCTATAATTGACAAGAATGCCAGAATTGGTGAAAATGTGAAGGTATGCTTTTATTTAGTTATGGATTGGTTTGTTGTGTAATTATAAAGTTGCATAGCTGGTTCTGATGAGGCTGGTCCGTAAGCATTTCAGATACTGAACGTGGACAATGTGCAAGAAGCGGCCCGGGAAACAGATGGGTATTTCATAAAGAGTGGGATAGTTACTATAATCAAGGATGCCTTGATTCCCAGCGGAACTGTGATCTAGAGTTGCTCACTGGTGAGCTATATATATCCTTTTCCCTGCAGCCTTGCTTGACCGAGAAGCCAACTTGCCACTTGCTTTGAGTTATGCATCTTGTTTCTTGCTACGCTTCATGTATATGTTCTTTGGCAGTTCAATGCTCATATGTTTATTAGCGGAAGAGAGACAGATAAGTTATATTATGCTGTAAAGGCCTTTCTCTGCTAAAATAAAAATGTTCTCTTTTCTGCAACCATATTCCAATCCAGCCACAGCATACAGCTAGTATGAATGATCATTTATTTATAAGTAGAAAATGAAGGAAAGATTAAAATGTTTATTTCTTCTCCAAGTAGAGTAGAAATTATTTGTGCTGGAAAAGCTCCTCCTAGTCCTAGTAGCATTATTTGAAGACATGATGATCATCTATTCCCGGGAGGGGGCCTCTGATGTTTTGGAGGTAGACGGGATGGAGGAGTAGGCCCTGTTGGAGGTATTTCTGGCATAACCCGACGCTGTCCGGCTATATTTTCATTTGCTGCAGCTAACACAAGAGGTTTCTGAATATATGCATAGCTGAAGAGGAAGAGAGAAAAAGATGGGGTACCTTGGATTGAGGAGAGAGAGAATTGAGAAGGAACCGCTTCAATATGTGCTGCTGCACATAAAAGCACAAAGACCATCAGCAGAGCGGCCATTGCAGTCCGAAGAAACATCACATACATGGTGAGTATATGTTGAAGCAGTTGATTCAGCTATTATTGTGATCCATGTTTATAATTTATGGTCAATTTCCTAGTTTCAAGTCAATCATGACAATTACATACTTGGTTAGTTGAAACTTGCACATCACGCCAGCTAACGGTCTTAGTTTTTTCTATTTATTTATTTATCATATTTGACAAACTCAACCCAGTAATCCTTTTCTTAATGAACTAAAAAATGGCTGAAAAGTGACTCTTAACTATGAAAATGAATCCATTTCATGGTGCTGTATTATGATATTTTTTAGAGCACAATGAATCATTTCTGATATCAAAGCTCCTACCTACTTGATTATGATTATGGATCGATAGTATTTGATCACTTGGCTCATCAAGCATGTTCATAACATAAGTTGAGCAATTTAACACTAGGTCCTCACAATTAAGAAGGTACCGAAATACATTTGGCCTTCGTTTTTAAAATTATATTATTCAAAAAAACAAACGAGTTTTGTCGATTTCATCACGATTTCTCAAAAATTTTATTTTTCAACTCGTCATGCATTCTTTTTCATTCGATCATATAAGTAATTCAATTATGATATATTTTTTAATATTACATCACTTTCCTTAACTACTCTTAAATCCACCTCAAATGAATGACATCAATGACAACCACTAGCCACGCTCAAGCTGGTTTTCAATTATGATATTAAAAATAATATTGAATTTGCTTTGTCTTGAATATCATGGAGATCCTTCAGTAACTGGCGGGACCGTATGTGACGGTGGGGCCGGTTTTGGAGAAGTTGGTACTCTTGTAGGAATTTCCGGCATGATTCGACGTCCTTCTGCGGTAATACTTCTGTTTTGCTCCACTAGACTTTCTGTAAATAATAACCATGTCAAAATAAATGGTGTCATATTTTGTTTGTCTCAAATTATATTACTTTCCCATTAGATTGATTTTAAATATAACCATCACCAAATTTTTTTAATCAAAATCTATATGTACGTCATGCATTTTTTTGAATTATTATATATGCATTAATTTCAAAAATAAGACAAGGTTTTTAAAATTAGAGGTGCATTACAAATTATGTCAGGATGAACAATATCTTATTAATTATCGCCCGGGAGCGCATGAGCGAAGAAAGTACCCGGGTCGTTCATAATTTTCATCATGTCGTGAGACTTCATTTAAATTATTACAAATAAATAATAATTGCTGTTAAAAAGACATACTTCAAAATAGTTCATAATTAAGAGTATAAATTGAAAACATATACTTTGGTGGAACATATTTTATTAATTTAGAACATAAAATTTACAAATAAATATTTTAAGATATTTATCAAGGGATTTCTAATTCATGTATGTACCTTGGATTGCTGAGAAGGAAAGATGGGCAGGACCTGATCTTATTGCATCAGTACTATTGATTGTCCACATAAACAGTAGGGACACCACAACAACAGAAACAATTGGAGTTCCCAGAAACCGTGACATTGATTTGATTCTGTCAATATGTATGCTCAACTTCTCTGAAACAAGCATCACATTTATACACTGATCATCACTTGATGAACATTTAATTAGTTTGTATATAGTATAGTTTATTAGCAATTTAGTCAGCGATAATATTGTATAAATACTGTACGGCTGTAGACCCTGCATATATAATGTGTTATTCAATTATTCATAAACAAATGTTAAACATCCTGTTTTTATAGTTAAAAATCCCTTGCTTAATTTCTACGTGATTGCAGAGTTCCTAATTATATGCAAATCAAGAAAATATATACTTGAATAGTTAGGGTATGTCGACTGAAATAATACTTTACTCAGCATAGGAGTTGACCATACTTCAGACTACTTGAAATTTCTGTTGAAATTTTCCTCGTACTTGGATGGCCCTCTATATATTGTCAAATATTTAATTTTTCTGTATAAGAAGTAAATAAATTAACAATTTAGGTGTTTGTTTCAGTCAAAAACGCGTACCATTTAAATATCCCATCAAATAATAGTAGCTTTGAAATGTATCATCCCATCAAATAATCTATCTTTCTTTAATTATTTTGTTTAACCATTTAATTAACTATCAGCCCATGTTATGGTGACTCAAGAAACAAGAGTTTGATTTTTATATTGTCCAAATCATATTCAAGACCTCACTAAGTCATGTCCTTGCTAATTGTCTTCACTTACATTAATATATTTATGAGAAAATTATACTTTGTTGGACACGTACTTTGCTGCCTTAATTATTTTTTAATACTTTAACTTGTATTTTGAGACATTTTGATGTGAAATCTTGTTCTAAAACAATATAGATAGGTGTAGTAATAAAATGTTTCAAAATACAAGTTAAGGTGTTAAAAATAAATTTTTTTTTTGAGATATTAAAGTATGAAACAACTATAGTTAAGACATCTCTAATAGTGATACCTACATTTAAATTAAGGTAAATTTCAAGTAAATACATCTGGAAAAACCTCATTATTATGTACGACATCATATACCCTTTTCCATCTCAACATGATCATGATGTACGATCCTCCTCTTCTTATGATGCATGTGCCGAACAACACAAAATAGGAACAATAAAGGTCATGCCTCATATCACCTTTGCTCTTATCAATAACATATGCATAATTCACTACCAATGAACCATTTGTGGTCTCTCTCTCTTCGTTCCAATTTACAGCGAGCTCGGTATGTCTATAAAAAAGGTTGCGGCTTTTTATTCATCTTATCGGATTCCCGTAGCAATTATCATATATCGCCTTTTCTCTGGGTTGGCACTTGGCACCCTATTAGGTTTTCCTCTTTTTAGTAAATAATTATTTTATATTTAAAAATAAAATAAATCTTAATTATTTCATTTACTTTATACGAAACATTTTTATATTTTAACTTCTTGATCTCCACGTATAACATTCAAACATATTTTCTATGTCAGTAAGAAATATGATAACATTTTATCTTCATTATTTAATAAATGATCTTATAATAAATTAAATAATCATAAACTTCAACCGTCACTCATAAGTGTGTGGCCATATAGGTTCAACGTTAAACCGGAAGTAATTAATCTCATTAATTACTAATCGAGGTCGACGTCTAACAACACTTCTTAACGACGGGATAACGTGAATGAGAAAGGATGAAGATGTCAACTTCAAAGGGGGAGATTTTGAACTGAAGAATGTGAAAGTTGATTTTTGTGAACCATATGCTCTTGAAAAAAAGAAACGGATAAGATTTACAAACTTATGACTCCTAAGAAGAAGAAACTAGAAATTGTCAAGGAAGAACATAATAGTAGCAAGAGATACAAAACAAGGTTAGTGGTCAGTAGAAAAAGGGCATTGATTACAATAGATATTCTCTCCCGTAGCCAAGATGACTATTATCAGACTTGTGTTGGGCATCGTGGGTGCATAGGTTCTTCATTTAGAGCAGTTAGATGTTAAGAATTTGGGTTTCGAATATATGGGAAGGAAGATCTAGTTCGCAAGTTGAGAAAAAACTTATATGGTACGAAGCAAACACCAAGTCATTGATACTTGAAGTTTGACGATTTTATGAAGAGAAGTGCGCACACAAGATGTGACAAATCATTGTTGATATGCCAAACATTTCAATGGATTCTACATCATATTATTGTTGTATGTTGATGGCATGTTGATTGGAGGCTCCAACGTGGTGGAAATTAAGAAGTTGAAAAAATACATGTCTAAAGTGTTTGAGATGAACCAATTCGATATAGTAAAACGGATACTCAGTATGAATAGGGATCAATCTGATGTTAGTTTGAAGTTACTCTAAGAGAAGTATATTGGAAATAGTTTGAACAAGTATATTCTACAAAAAGTTAAGGTTAGATGATACAATTAGAAATTCACTTCAAACTCATACGAGAGCAGTCACCTTAGACAAATAAGGACAAGGACAAGGAAGAAATGACTAAGATTCCTTATGCATCAGTAGTGAGCAGTTTAAGATCTCTTATGCATCGGTAGTGAGCAGTTTGATGTACTCAATGGTGTGCCCTAGGCTAGACATTGCACACACGGTAAGAGTTAGTAGATTTTTTTCTAATAAAAAAAAGCCTTAGGAAGCAGTTAAGTACTTGTCTCATTATTTGAATGGGAATTCAAGGGTTGCATTACACTTCAACAAGAATGATATGATCTTAAAAGAGGTTTTTAATACAAATTTAAGTAGGTGCTTGGATATAAGGAAGATTATTATAGGATATATCTTCACCTTAGGTGGCATTACAGAGGCATAGTACATAGTTGTTTCAAAAGTTGAGAAGAAATTTTTTAGAGTTGGGTAAGAAACGGACATACAATACTTTGTTCGGTAACAACCATAGCGCCATTCATACTGTAAAGAATCCTGTATTTAATGTTAGCTTAAAGTATATCAGTTCAAATATTATTTTATAGGGTTGACGAGTGATGACACTTTAGAAGATCCATGGGTAAAAGGAGGAGCGATGGAAACATGTAACACAACAGAATAGTGGAAATTCAAAATTCCCATTGCCTTAATTAGATTGATACTCCACTCTTCACAAAAGAATAATAGATGATTTGTGATATGTTATATGTACAAAAAAGAATATAGCAGTTACTTGGGTGAACCTAAACATAAAAGTAGGTAGATGGATCCGTTGCATTTGTAGTGTCCCTGCAAAGGATGGATCGAGCTTCTATCACAGATCGGGGCGGCTCCAGATCTTTTTCCTCCAGTGCATTGCCTTGCAGTCTCTGCATTTGTGAAGCAAATGTGTCGTCCAGTATCTACACAGCATAACACAAAGCACAATCAATTATATTCATAGCTACTGATTGATATGGAAAAATGGTGGTCATGATTCATGAATTTACTCACCCCAAGAGCATAGTATGATCCATTGTACCAAACTCTATTTTCCTTCCTCCCCTCCAGAAATTTCAGAACAACCTGCTCAAGGAATGGGAAAACAAATATATCAGCATCAACAACATATCGAAAGTTGGGCGATATACTTGCATGTCTTAACCTGCCCCATCCTATCCCAGAATCCACGACAGATTGCAATGAAGATCCTGTTCGTAAACACATCGTGGACGTTGGATATAGATTCATTCAGTTGTGCACTCAGCATCTGCATTCTTTCACGAACCTCAGCTTCTCCGTCTTCCTCCTTTATTTCCTCCAGAATCCTCTTCAGCCTCGTGCTTCTACTAGCTTGCATCTGTAATAAAAAACTTATCACTAACTTTTCTGGTCCAATTATATCAAAACTTTAGAATGGCATCAAACTATAGCAGAATACTCGTAACATTCTGCCCCTTCTTTTTATTGTCAATTTAGCTTGATCATTTTGAGAAGTAGCTAGAAAACATCTCAGGTATTATTGCCTATTGCTCATTTCACGTCATTGTGAAAATAGTATTGAAAACCTTTATCTAATTCAAAATAAAAAATCCTTTGGTTTCGCAATCTGAACTGTCTCAAAGAATGGTTTCAAGCCGAAGGGAAATAAAACTACAGACAGTATTACTTACATTATTGACAAGCTTCCCTACAGTTGCTTGCAAGTAAGTTTTGTATTTTGTTCTCAACAGAACTGTAATTCCATTCATCTGCTCCCCAAACAGTGATTTCTTGTCTCCAATAACGGGAAGAAATGATGCCCAGGATTTCAAAATATCCTCCACTCTGCAGTGTAGTACATCGAGAACTCTCTTGATGGTGTTCAGAAAAATTCCCAACTACAGCAAAGCATAGCAGGTCAGTATTGTGCGCATGCATGAACTATATCTATATTTCTTGACCAAATCAACCTCATCAAATTCAAAAGTAAGAAAATCAATGGCTGAATATGCTAATCATGTTGAGTGAAACTAAATGCATGTTGAACTGAACACTCACTTGATTAGGGACGGAATAAATTGTTGTTGATTGTCTTCTTGTCAGCTTCTGGACATGCATATTAAGCCTTTTAGGGATACTGTCTTTCAAAGGGGTCAAGATATCATTGTATTGCTTCTCCATTGCTTTAATGATCGCTCTTTCCACATTTGCAACAGCCTTTACAAATGAGAGCATTTTCAGCAGTATTCAAGCATGAATAGGGAGGGTAATAGTTTGAGAGAGAGACTGCTTACAGTTTCCAAAATCAACGAGTACTGAGGCCATCTATTGATGACAACTCCATATTCATTAAGATTATCTTTAATTTTCTCATACATGTCCTCAGCAAACGGTGATGTGGAGTGGTTAGTTGTTACTCCAGACCAGGGCACCTGCAACAGCCAGTTCAATCAGAATATGCACTTTGAATTTTGAGAGAGAGATTATACGCATATGTTCAATTCACACTTCGGTTTTTGGAGAGACAATACCTTCTCCGCTTTGCAAAGCTCAAGTAAGCTAAGTTCCATATCCTGTATCCACAACTTTATGTAGTCATGGAACAAATTCCTTGAGTCTACACCACCCTGCACTGGACTGAGCATACAGAGCATAGTGTGTCAAAGGAAAGCTTTAACTAACTTTACAGTAGGAAATTAGCACTAAGATGCCTGAGTACCTGATATTCCACAACCCAAGATCCCTTTCAAAGTCAGCAGTTGCTATTAAAAGGTCATTTACATGTGGCAGTGGACTTGATGGAGGCCATGCAGCAAGGAACTCTCTTAGTCTGTTACACAACTCGGTGCTGTAAACAGCAGCTGCTATGTTTGACAAATCAATTGAACTGGAAACAGAGGAATTTCTGTCAGTATATGGACATTTGTCCTGAAACTCCACCCTCCATTTTCAGAAAGGGTGAGAAAGAGAATAAGATTCGAAAATTTGACATTTGTTCAAGTAATTACACGGGAAATCATGGTGGCGGTTTAGGACTAAAAATTCAGCGTGACTACTTCAAAACATAATAGCTCTCAAGCTGTAGTTGAGTAAGATGTAAAATACCTTGGGAGTACATCCTGATTGTGGATCTTAATGTCTGCCTGAATCTCTTTACTTATATTTACAGATAGATTCTTCATCTTTAAGTATGCTGTGGAGATGGTAATGCTGTCCATAAGGAAACCATCAGAGTTGCCTGAGACAAACTCATCAGTCTCTACCATGTGCTTTCTACACCTCTTCTTTGCTGCTGCCTGTAGAAGAGTTGACAGTAAGATTCATACTTGTCTTGTCTGATATATAAACACCAAGCATAAGGAAACAGATTATAGTACTTAGTACTTGCCTGTAAATAGTTTCTCAGCATGTTCTGAGAATCTAAAGCAAGAATATCGTGAAGGAGGGTAAAGACTTTGACAGCAGGAGCGAGAGCTGGGGCCACAGTCTCTTGCGCAGGAACAAACAAATCTGTCAATCCTGAAGGAAAGCTTTCGTCCAAGGATTTGTAGTTCTCAAATACATTTGCCAACAGACTCTCGATTTGTGTTTCACAATCTAATAATATGCTTTTCTGCAAGAAAGAAAATTACTTTATTGTTGCTGGTCAGACACAAATATGGTTTTAGAACTTCTCTTAGTACAAACAAAGGCAACTAAATAATATAAATGATAATTAAGATATTTCCTCTATCAGAGGAGCCTTACTTCTTGCCGAGTCAAAGCTTTCTCACTCCTAGCCTTTCTTATGGGTACAAGTAACTCGTACACAAGCTCTAAGCAATCTTTTGTAGGAGTTGCCACATTCATGACATGAGACAGATATCTAGAATGAAGCACAATAAGAATAACAAATAAATTTTAAAGGAATGGAACCTAATATGAAATATAAGGATCCAAAAGGTCTACAAGTACCTCAAACCAGTATATGAATTAGAAACTCCATAATAGTCCGCAAATTCAGTCAACAACCACTTCCAAGGCCCATGTAACCACAAGTTTCGGGAATGAAAATATTGTGCACGCATAGCAGCCTCCAATAATAAATCATATGCTAGAGTTTCCACCACCGGCCCACTCTGCGATATGAGATAAAACATAAATGAAAACTTGTGGATGTGCATTGCAACACTGCCACACAATAAATATTACTGCAACTAGATTTGATACTTCCTAAGAACATGTCATTCAGCATGATTAGTGTATATTTGAATGTATACACCCCTATTGTCCTACTGATCAACTGGTAAAGCAGTTTCTGAATACAAAATACATGTACATCATTTTGAATATTATGATGCTATTTGCCAAATAATAGGGTGGCTGTATATTTGAAGTATACGCCCCTATAGTCCTACTGATCAACTGGTAAAGCAGTTTCTGATATATCACATAGAAAATACATGTACACCATTTTGAGTGTTATGATGCTATTTGCCAAATAGTAGGTTGGCTGCAAATAAGGCTCTACAAAGCTGGATAGACTGGGAGAGCTGGATAGACTGGGAGAGTTAATACCTTAATATTAAGATCAGTCTCATCGCTAGTAATTGTGCTGCCAATGGAAAGCTGGATTTTGCCAACACATTCTTGATCATCATGGTACATTGGCCACCATCTAATTCTATCAGTCTGCACGATTTGAAGAATTACATTGAATGAGACGTGAATAAGAGAACGCTGAAATTCAAAACTAGTTATAAAATAGCTGATACTATTATATGATAGAGAAACATGCATACCGGGTTATCAGTCAACGCTGAAATTGGAATTGTTGCTCGCCCTTGAATAGACTTTTTGGCATCTTGGAGTTCTACCAGAAGAGCATCCGCCTGGCTCTCAGGGAAACTGAAATTACAATGACATTGTAAGATGGGGTAAAACATATATTTTGAGAAATTTAACTTTCTTCAACTCAGTATTGACATTGGCAAATATATATTTTTGCTCAGGCCCCAAATATTTATCAATACAAGTCACCATTTTGTGGATGCAACACGTTTCCAGTAAAATGCCATCTTTTATTAAATTCATAATACAATATTATTTTACCAATGATTTTCCTTCTATTATCAGGTCCACCATATCATATCTTTTACCTATTGTTCAATGTATTTATAGAAACTAAATGGCTGCAAATCCTCCATATATTCAAATTATCCATTTCATAATATCATGAAAACTTCCAAATAATCATAAGACAACAGAAGGAAGAGCCACTCAACCATATATGCAAACTATTTACCTTATCCATTTCACACCGTCAAAGAGAAACTTTTTACCAATGCACAAAATACCAACAAATGGAAAATCAAAACAAAAGGAAAGGAATAGCTATTCAACCATATCCATTTCATTGGGCTTAGTTAAAAACGCCTGGATGACTTACAATATATGATACTCGCCACTTCCTGGATGTAAGCAAATGGATGAGCCTGGTTCAACCTGAGTATCCTCTGTAGCACTTTTCAGTCGGAATATGCATGAAAGCGTCTCTGCAAACATGATATATTAATTTTTAATCATCAAATGAAAGAAAGAAAACTAAAATTGGATGGCAGTTTTTGTAAGCTAAAAAGTAGATTTATCATTATACTGGTATGTGAACCACATATGTATTGCAAGGAGAACAAACCTTCACATGTCATTGACAAGGAGGGTATCTTAAGAGAATGTATGCTGGATTTAACCATTGATGAAACATGCCGGACGTACTCAGCTCCTGCTTGAATGTAAATCCCCCCTCGCTGCGAGTATGTGCTCTTGAGTTTTCGCCGTGGTATTACTCGGAGTTTCTTCACTGACATCACCCAATAATTGTACCTTAGTGAAACAGTTTGAATGTTGCCTTTCTTTTGAGTTATATACAAGGATAGAGTCAGAAGTATGATGGATATATCAACCCTTTCTCTTTGTTAATTATAACTATTGGGATAGAGTACCAACATATGCAAGACCCCATATACATTCAACCAAGAAAGAAACTGATATCTGAACAAACAGTTATCTAGTTAATTACTATTTATCCTACCAATATAAACTTACCTTCCACTCTTATCTTTCCAAGCACCTTCTTTGACTTTGGAGGGCATGTTTGCTCCACACTCTTACTAGTACTCCCCTCTACTGGTCGCACACCTCTTGGTTGCAACAAGAACTTATGTAGTCTAATAACAGAAACATGAAATAGATGTCATTCAAACTTAAGAACAAGCTGTGGAACTCGAAAGAACCTCGTAAGTATATGAGGATCCTATCACAACCACTGGCACACAGAAGAAAAAGACCTACCCAAAGGCACTACGAAGAGCCTGGCACTCATCACGCAGAAATTCAGGTGCCTCTGTGCAGCCTCTTGCCCAGGCTTGCAGGCATAAGCGAATGCATGCATCATAAGCCACTAGACTCTTCCAGGCAAGCTGACCACTGCAATATCACGAGTAAAACAACATTTTAGAATTTAGTTTTCTTAAATGTTATGCACATGAAAGTATTACTTTCTACAGCACAACCCTCATGCACAAACAACCAGGTAAGATCATAATAAACGATTAATTATAAGGGGAGGGAGGATGATAAAATATTGTACAAGACGAGGAAAATCAAAGAGCCTATCAAAACAACAAAGATGGCATCAAGTAGACAGACATAGACTCCTTGAAGGGGCAGTACAATATAAATCCAAAATTTTAACTGCCATATGCATTTTCACTGTATTCTAGTAATTGTATAGTTCATTAAATTATTAGGTATGACAACGTTTCTGCTAGTAGAGACATGTATGATCATCTTTGAATATAGATCAATAAAACTTGGCTGCTGTAGTTTCAAAAGAATCGTGTGAATACTAACAGATAAATTTGAATTTTATATGTACCTGGTGTCGTAATGGAATGAATTCTCCATTGGGTTGGTTTGCCAACAAGGGACCTTCTCTTTTGTTTCCCCGGCGACAGTTGTACTTATTCTACAAAGAAATTTCATGAAATTCACATTATTATGAGAATAGAAAGACTAATGCAAGTGCTAGTTTGCACTTAGATTTACAAATGGAGCAAAAGTATTGTCATACCTTTCAAGGGATTCAGTCCTTTGTGAGGATTGTTCTTTCCATGCCCCATTATCAGCTTGATCAATTTCAGCTTCGGCTTCAGGAGGAGCTTGCTCATCTTCAACCTCTAAGCCCTCTCCTTCTTGTCCAGCATCAAAAATAGGAGGTGCACTTGGAGTTCCCAAATCTGCGGAATCTCTGAGTGTACTTTGGCTACAAGTTGAAGTCCTCTGATCCCAAGTACAAGAACAATACTATTATAAGTACAAACAATTTTTCAACAGAATTCCCAAAATATGAAAATCATTACAAAAGTAAAAATGGGAATCAATCCCGACCTGCAAATCCCGGAGAAGAACTCGTTCCCGGAGCCGGGTGCTGCCACCAGCAGGTGTTGAGTTCTTCTGCACACATTTCTTGCTACCAAATCCACCATCTGTGTATCTCCTGACATTGTCTGGAACTTCAATTCTGAGGTCCTCCTTGAGCAAACCTCTCGATATCGCCTGACCACCACTCAATATCGAACTCTTGCAGCCACTAAAGTTTGTTCTGGTGGATTTAACCCCAAATATCTCTTCTTCATCGTAATTGTGCACAAAGGGTTTTTCCAAAATCTCAACATCTGTAGGGCCCAAGACCTCATCCTCAGAATAGCTCCCATCCACTCCATAATGAACCGAAGCTACACTCTCTTCATCTCCATAATCGTCATCTTCGTCGTCATCGTCATCCAAACACGGAGCCACCAAGCTATGAGGTGCGAGCAAGCCAGACCGAAATTTCAGCGGAGGCAACACATTGGAGGAGTGGTAAGCGAGAGGCGAGTTCGGAAATGGGTCACAGGAAAATTTCTCCGCCAAAGGAGATCGGACCTGTGGCTCTTCTGCCTCTGAACCCTGAATATTTTTGGCATAAAATGAAGAAACAGTTCAGAGTTCAGAATCCTCAACCTCTTAGGGTTTCCATATAAGAAATCAGCAGTTAAATAATTTAATTAATTTTCCCTATTTGTAATAGATTGTTATAGAAAGTCCCAGATACCATAATTAGGAAAAAAAAGGAACCCAGAAATAAATATAAAGGTGAAGATTGTACCTGCTTGATCCAGCTGATGGCGCTGTCGTCAAGTCCTTCGGTGAACATTTTGTACAAGATCTGTAGAGATTCAAAATTTGGAAGCAGAGAGCTATGAAGAAAAGAAAGTTGTGGGATCTGATCCGAGGAGGAAGGAGAAGAAGAAGAAGAAGAAGAAGAGTGGGAGCGTGTGAGCTGTTTGTGGGGTTTCAGGGCGTAACGGCTACTTTTGACATGCTTCTTTCAAATCGCATTCGGTGCTTTTCACCTAATAAAAAAATAATTGATCAGTTTTCAAAAAAAAAATAATAATTGATCATATATTTAATTTAACTAAATTAAATTTGGACCTCCCTGAATTTATTACTCGATTCATAATTTGGCCCAACTGTTGTCGCTTTGACTAGGGATAGCAATTTCATCGAATTTCAAAACCACGAGATTAGATTTTTTTAGACCGATTAAAATTAATTGTCTAATCAAACAATTTTAGTAAAACATTAAAAAAAAGACTAATTTGACAAAATTATTCTGCATATTACATAATTAACTATACCATATTAATAAGCGAAAGTGTACAAATTAATCCATTATTATGCTTTAGATGGAAACATAACCCCTTTTACTCTAAATTATGTTATATTTATTTTTGGGATATTTGCAAGCCAATAACAATTGTGAATGAATATTGTTGTAATAAATTTAGTTTATATCAAAATAAATTATGACAATAAATTTGAATTACGCAAAATAAATTTTCTTTGTATGTACTCTACCACATGACACATCATATTTTCAAAATACTAAATATAATGATTACATTTCTAAAATCACAAAAAGTGCTCTAACTCAAGTCACTGTGAGGCATGAAAGCCCAAAATCTAATAGCAATGTTGTAAAAACCTACGACTTGTCTGATTAATCTTTCAATTCGATTTATTTTTTAATTAATCTCCGATTAGTTTTCAAAAGAGTATCTTCGCCCAACTAGGGCTTAGCGCTTCTTACAACACCATATCTGTTCATACATATATTTCTAGTTTTATCCAGATACTAAAAAACAGACGGTACTGTTCAAATATGAAATTACCCTATCGTGTGCTTAAATCTAAAAGGGGTGCTAAAGTGAATTTTCAGTGACTTGTTTTGGGGATGAACAAATACCAAATACCTCTCTCAGTTGATGTATCTTCAAATGCAGGTTGGGCAGCTACAATGAATCATCAACAAAATTTATAGCAATTCATGTATTTTCATTCACATTGTCTTTGTTGTACACAAAATCTTGAATCTGCAAATCCTAATCCTGTAGGATTAAACACAAGCTATTTTGTTCTGACATGGGCCGTTTTGGTTTTGGTATGATAAACGCTTGAATCAGTGCACATCCAATGGACATATGATCTGCTAACAATATAACTTGAATTAAAACAAAGAATGGGTGATACATTGGATCATTCATTCCACACAGGGATGATTCCTTGTGCCGCCAATCGCTTCTCAACCCAGAACACTACCAGTTTTGCTGTAATTTTCTTTTCATCCACAAGAAAGGGTTCAACGGTACTCGCCCCCGACCCATAAGATGACAGTGAAAACCCTCTCGCACCTGTTGAACAACATACAATGGTGGCATCACAAACTGCTTCCTGCAACTATCTCATATCATTTCATTAACTAACTTACCCGTCAAGGTTCCATCGGGGAAGAAGGCCCAGAATGAGTATGGATACCCTTTCTTTTGAAACGAACCTTCCAACTGTATATCAAACCCCAAATTAGAACCTTCGTAAGCAAAAACAAGAAAAAGAAGCAAAAAATAACATTATTAGGAACCTTATTGTCGTGGAAAGTGAGGCTAATTTCAGAAATGTCGTTTTGAGATTCAAGAATAGTCCTGAGGGGAGGAATTATATCCTCCTCCATCATCTGAGGAAGTGCCTTTGCTGCAGGCTTGGCCTTGGCTTTCGCCTTAGCCGGAGCTGCTGCTTTTGGGACCTCCGGAGCCACTAGTAAGTCAAAGAAACAACCTTAATTAGTTCATGTTAAAGCCTGATTCACCTAAAAACTCGAAATATGAAGCCCCGTGACGAATGATGTGGGAATGTAAATCAATTGAATTACCCGTCGAAGTAGTGGTAGTAGTAGAAGATGACGATGAAGAAGAAGAAGCAGAAGATTCTTGAACTGCAGAGCAAGCAATAGCAAATCCGCGCCAAGTTACTGATTTACAAGCCATCTTCTGCTGCTGCAGACACAAACCAATTATGGATTTTCATTGGCATCTCATAAAATACAGGTAATGGGTGCATACATACCAAAGATAGGGAGGAGCAAGTGTTGACTCTGCCACTGAAGTAGGAGGAAGAAGATGATGATGAAAAGCTGGAAACTCCAATTGTTCTTCCTCCTAGTGTTGCCATTTCCAGCTACAATTATATCAACAGAACAAATATTCTTAATTTTATTCAGACAAGAGTGACTGAAATCTTTTACTTTCTCTGAACAGAGACTAAAGAGCAAGAGAGCAAAATCAAACAATCTATCCACTAAAGGTTTTAAGAGAATGCATGCCACTGGTTTTTATTTTGCTAAAATATGATATATTTCTATTCTTGACAACTGAGGCCATACATTTCCAATCAATTCCTCATCACATCCTTATTTTCCCTTTTTCTCTCTTTTTCATCCATATATTTTTATTTTCTACTAAATTAAATTGTTTCTTCTTTTTTATTTATCTGTCATTTATTTTTTTCTGTTTTTTTTAATATTTGTTCATTTTTTAAAAGTTAACTCATAAATCACAAGACGGATGACACCAATTCACACTCATAAAATTATCCTCGTCTCCATACGTCGGTCCATCCATAAAAACAACTAAAGGAACTGCTTTAGAAATATCTGAACAATAGGGTCCAAATATAATTAAATGATCCGATTTCAAGTAAAATTTAAAAAAAATTCTTAAATCAACACTCAGTTTGAAAAATAAAATCATCAACAACTTTTATTTTAGGTCTCCAGAATTATTAAGTAATGAAATATTGAATAAAAAATAGTTGAAAGGAACAATGTTAACTTATTGTCTTCCCGTGCCTCCTCTTCTCACTTGTGGCTCTTGTTGTATTTGCGGCACCGGGAACGTGATTTCAGGCCTTCCCAGAAGATAAGAGGGGCCGACTTGCAAATTATTCAAACTAATGGGCCACAACGAAAATTTGGCTTGTGCTGTTTACGTGGCCGTATCAGATTGCAGATGATGGAACGGCGCTCAGACGACACGTGTATAGTACACGCGTAGAGCAGGCATTGGCCTGGAGCCTCAGTCCCGGAACAGTGGAAGTAGATAAACAGCCAGTCTGTACTGACGTGGCCGCTCAAGCCCAAATTTATTTATATTCTATTTAATGTTTATTGAAGAGGTTTGGTGTGAGTGAGAGGGTGGAGCAAGTGAAGAAGAAGGAATGGGTATGGAGGTAGGGTTTCTGGGATTGGGAATCATGGGGAAGGGAATGGCCATGAATCTGATTCGCAATGGCTTCAAAGTCACTGTTTGGAATAGAACACTTTCTAAGGTAACTTCATTGTTTCTCTTTTCTGATCCCTCTTTTCTCAATTTTGGATCATAACTTCATTCGTATTTTTCACTCAACAATAACCATTTCAAGGTTTTTGATTAGTGGAATGAAAAAGGAGAATAAGTTTATAGTTTAGGACGATGGAGGTGAAGATGTCATCAATCACTGGCTGTGAAACAATATGATTCATATTTGCATTCTAATTTTGGGACTATAGTTTGATCAAATGAGGATATTAGTTGCTTTTAATCAGGTAACTTAATCAATGGTTCTGGATTTGTTGATATTATATGTGAATTGGGATCTCAAGCTTAAGATTTGTTTGTCACTTGTGGTGATGTGATGATGATGATGATGGTTTGCAAACTTTTAATTGCAGTGTGATGAATTCGTCAAGCACGGTGCCTCTGTAGGTGAAACGCCTGCAGCTGTGGTGAAGAAGTGCAACATAACGATCGCAATGTTGGCTGATCCTGCAGCTGCCCTTTCGGTTTGTATCCCTTTTGGCTTGGTTTGTTACTAATACTTTTGAACTCAGTGTTTACAGATGCTTTTGGTGATTGGTTAGGTTGTTTTTCACAAAGATGGGGTTCTTGAGCAAATGTGCAGCGGCAAAGCGTACATTGACATGTCTACCGTGGATCCTGAAACTTCTACAAAGATTAACCAGGTTCATATTTCATGTCACCACTTGACATTAGTCTTCTACCCCTTCTGCTTTTTACTGTCCTATAGCTCCCATTGTTTAACACGAGTTCTATTTTTCACTCAGGTAGCACCAAATAAAAGCATTACTCCTAGACTAGCCATTGTGGTATATATAACAGAAACTATGTTATAGCTATCTTTGTACATCCACTGTACTCTATGCAGATAGAGGAATGTATAGAGTTGAACATGTAGTATAAGAAATTGAAAGATTTTGTTGCAAACAATTGTTCATTGGGAAATTTCTTGAAAAGCTAGTCGTAGATTCTTCTCTACATTGGAACAGTAATCGAGTAACCTTCAATAGTCATGTGTACCTTGCTAAGAGCTCAGAGACTTTGTACTCTCCCCAAGAAAATTAAGAACCTAGCACCTTTAATAGGATGCTTCTGCATTGCAATTCTAGTGATTAGGTAATGAAAATATTATCTTGAGTGCATGTTTCCCTGTTTTGAAATTAAAAACTTTAAACTATGACAATGTTATCATTGTTAACTATTTGTGTTACTAAACCATAAACCCTGCAGTAAAGTTTGTTTTGAGACAGAATTCGGTTGACCGAACCTGTTGGTACAAGTGATTAAGCACATGGCTTTGTTAAGCAAGGTGTCAGGTTTAAACCTTGTGTGCTGTGTTATTGTTGATAAGAAATAGAGTTGGTTGAAGATCAGGAATCCTCATAATTATTGTTGGACAAGTTTGTAATGTATGTTAAAAGGAATTGTATCTGTATTGATGTTGTGCTCTGTGTATCCTTACATTACCAAGTGTAAGTGGAGCTCTCTGCAACATTGAGATGCATTTTATTTTGTATATTTGATCTACATAGCTCGCATTTTATATATGTAGGGAATCACATCAAAAGGCGGTCACTTCCTTGAAGCTCCTGTTTCAGGTAGCAAAAAGCCTGCAGAAGACGGTCAACTTGTTATCCTTGCTGCTGGGGAGGAGGTAATCCAATGACAATCCTGCCAATCTTTTTTTGCTCAGTTTTTGTACACAATCTTCCTCGCTCTTTTCGTACCTTTTCTTGATTTACATCTTCAAATATCAGAGCTTATAATTATAAATTATCCAAGCATCTAACTGTGTCTGGGCTTTCAGTTGATGTTTCTACATGGATGGCAGTTAATTATGTGATGATTATTTCCCATTTCTTAAATAACTGGCTGTATTTGTGTGCATACTTTTAGACTATTTTAAATTTGTATGTATTGGAATCTAAAAGTATCGTGGCTCCAAGTCAGTTTGAAATATCTGTTTATTTTGCGTGGAAGGTTACAAATCTAGTTGATTTTCTCAATATAATGTCCTCTTAATGTAGAGTTTGTACGAGAAAGCAATTCCTGCTTTTAATGTCATGGGAAAGAAGTCTTTCTTCTTGGGGCAGATTGGAAATGGAGCAAAGATGAAACTTGTTGTTAACATGATAATGGGCAGGTAAATTGTTTAATTTTTTTATGGTTAAATTTCTTAATCAAGAAAGATGAGAATGACAATTGATACAGCTCAAAGTATTGGGTTACGCTCTTGATCCTCACCTTAAAAGGAAGTGTCGACAACCAAAAACATTAATTTTGTCCATATTCACTAATAGAAGAGCATATTTGTTTCAGCTAGTTAGTTAATGCAGTTGCTTGCAAATCTAAAATGTTTATATACCCAATAAATGTTGGTTATTCTTATATCGTTTGTCTTTGTAGTATGATGAATGCATTTTCAGAGGGTCTTGTGCTGGCTGGCAAAAGTGGATTGAACCCACAAACTCTTCTTGATGTGCTGGTGAGAAAGCAAACAAATCTGTGATGTATCTTGTGTTAGTATGGAAGCTGACTTAATCTGTGTCAGGATTTGGGTGCAATTGCTAATCCTATGTTTAAGGGTAAAGGGCCCGGTATGATCAATGGAAATCACTCACCGGCGTTTCCTCTGAAGCATCAGCAGAAGGATATGAGGTTGGCTCTTGCCCTTGGGGACGAACATGCTGTATCAATGCCTGTAGCAGCTGCAGCCAATGAGGTGTCATTATCTTTCTTTCTTATAATCTCGACAATTATGGAATATGGGAAGCTGTATGTATGTTAATGATATGATATAACAGGCATTCAAGAAGGCTAGAAGTATGGGGTTTGGGGACCTCGACTTTGCAGCTGTCTACGAGGCTGTCAACAAGCCATGAATGAACGACCATTCTTCATGTAATAAAATGAAGATTCACAAATTCTAGAGCAGTAATAAACTGTACCTGATTATTGAGATTCTACCAGAGAATGTAATACAGCCACATTATTATTGATTTAGAGTGGGTGTGTTAATGTGGTGGCAAAACCTGCTTAAGATTAAAACCAGGGCCATGAAATTTCTATCTTCTTATATCATCAATTTTCATCCGTGAGGCTTGAGATCCAGACGAGTTCAAATTAGGGATGGTAAAAAAAACCAAACCTGAATAGTCACCCGATGTCCCTGACCCAATCGGAAAGGGGCTACCCGAAAAATGAACGGGTAACGGGTATTTTGTGGGTACGGATTGGGTATGAGTTGGCCTATATCCACCCATACCATATACTTTAAAAATATATATTTATTAAAATTAATAATCTTGACCTGAACCACAATTTCAATATGATTGAGAACTTTATTGCGCACAATTTGCATATACTTGAGGACTTTATGTTTGAGTGACTTAATGTTGTTTGGTGAATGAGTTTGAAGAATATGTTGTTTGATGAATGGAGTTGGTTGAATAATATAATTGTTGATTGTTATTTTTCAAATTATTTATTTATTTAATTTCATGTCGGGTATTAGGAAATACTTGTACCCATTGGATATTTAAGCGGGTCGGGTACGGTATTGCAAAATCATCCTTGAATTTGACCTATTGCCATTTGTATTCAAAACTCAAGTTAGAGTTGTTTTTCTGGCTAGCTCGGCCTGAAAAAAAATATTATTTTAAAATTTGAAAAAGAATTAATTTAGAGAATTGTTTTCATTTTGAGACAAATTAACCCATTTATAAAATAAAAATATGATAAGTTGAAAGGTAATTCTGACGTAAAAAGAAAATACAGTTACTAATTGCAAAAATGAGATGATGCATGACAACTTTTTGCAATGAACTGGAAAAAACAAATCTTGAAGGCCAAAATTAAAAGCTCAATAAAATGAAGAAAAAAATTAAATGCCAATTTGATTTTCAAATGCTCAGGTTAAAGGGTTTCGTGGATAATCTTGTAAATTCATATCTAGATTATGAAATAAACTCCACAGATCTTCCTTGTATTTCACCTCCAGAACAAATTCACAGTTTGAGATTGGAAGTCTTCACAGGCTCCCACTATATCTACTTAACAGGTTTTATTTCGAACATTTTTTTGCATATGCTTAAATTAATGATATAAATAATTTTTTTAGATTCCTTAATTTTGTTGATATAAATTCCTATTTATAGTTGATACATATTGAAAATGAGACTTACAGGATGTAAGTGGAGGATGGACTGGTAGAGGCAAAGGAATGTCTACGAGGAGAAGTAATCTCAGAAGAGGAAGAGCTGCAGGAAAAAAGGGAGGAGCTCATGGATCTGGTTCAACACCAGCAGATGGGGAAGGTTGAATCATAAAGTCATGGAAAATCTTTTTGGTTGTATTTAATGTGTAAAGTAGATAACACTGACTACTTTAGAGAATAAGGAATCTTCATTTTTGTCCAGCTTTCTCTCTTTGATGTTCGAGCTCTGCTAATCGACCGCCTTGCCTCTGAAAATAGTCGATCTTCTCCGCCTCACCTTCTCCAATCGACGATCTTCTCCACCTCAGTAAAGCTCGCTTCTCCTCCTTTGATTTTTGAGAATGAGTCGTCACTCGTTAGTCAGTAGTATATAAGGGTTAAAAAGCCAACATAAGGGTACATCGGACATTTTAAAAATAACCCACCGCACATGACATTCACGTGATAACTTTTAACGATTTCTCTAACAGAAAAGGGTAATGTGGAACTTTTGAAATTTAGGAAACTCCACAAATTGATTTTGAAGTTAATGGAGTTTATGTGAGATCGCGTATAGATAAGGGGTTATCTAGAATCTTCCCACAAAACAATTTTATCTTAATCAATCTTAAAAGTTATTAAAATCAATAAACAGGAAATTCGTATATGAATCAACACAAAAAATTAATAAGCTGAAAATCCTATAAAAAATTCGTCGGGGACGCAGCAGCGACACCGGAGAGCCCAGATCGAGCTCCATGAAATTGTAGACGTCGTCTTCTTTGTTGATTTTGCGGCGGGTGCTGTCGTGGTCCCGAGCTCGCACCGGAGGATGCCAACAAGGTGTGTTGGTTGTGTTGGACATTAAAGTTGGTATTCATGTGTTTAGACTCAGACGCGTGAAGGGGGTTTA
>JAYMTP010000342.1:0-36499 GCA_036897365.1 Geranium brycei | reverse complement strand
GAGGATATTGTTCCGACATTGTCCGCGACATTTCCATCTAACAGAATTAATAATTTCAGTGTGTTTTTTTAAAAAACTCAATTTGATAGTAATAAATTTAAAACTATATAGTGTACGTATATAGCTCAAAATTTTGATGATGATAATTTAAAAGAGCTGATAGAATATAAGAAAGGTTACGTGTAAATAGAAACATGTAAGGAATAGGGTAGGGGTGGGTAAAATACACATGCGTTCCGCTCCGCTCGCCCACGGGTTGTAGGTTGGGGCACCGGGCACAAGTAAGATATCTAGACCCGTTGATGTTTTGGGCGGATTGCGGGTTTGAGCTCTTAACCCACGGGTGAACCGGCCTACCCGCAAAACTAACAAATAAACCCAATAGTTTTTACCACACATGAGTCAACCTAGGTCTAGATATCTTACTCGTGTGGTATCTTATATTTTGACTTTGAGTGATTTATGAAAAAACGTGTTTTCAACAAGTTAAAGATAATTTTGATGAGAGGGGAGTATTTGAGGATTTTATGAGCTGGTTAAAGACGAATAAATGCAAGAATGGACTTGAAAAATCGAATAAAGAAGCTCAAACAAACATCTCAACTTCAAATAGTCATAACTTTTTCATATGAACTTAAAATCATGCCGTAAGAGGTCCAGTCGAAACTATTTCAAATATGATGAATTTGAGACCTAGAAAACAACTTTTAAGGGCCCAAACAATTCTTTGAAATTTAGGATTTAATTAGTTACGAATTTTAAATATATTTTAGTATTTTTTATTCTAATTAGGTTTTGGAGTTAATTAGGCTTTGGTAATGATCTCCTTTTTGGATTAGGTTTGAGTTATGTTTTGATATTAGTATTCCTTTTGGATTAGGTTATGGGATATTTAGATTTTTCCTTTTTAATTTAAGTTTAGGTTAAAATAGTATTATTAAGGAGTCTTTTGTATTCATTGTAGAATCAACTTTTATCACAATAAACTACTTTTTAAAAAAACTTTTAAGTTTATACTATGTTTCTGAATTGAAACTTGTGTGGTTATTTTCAACCACGTTTACTTACGCAGACTCGTTGCGTCAAACTTTTTTATAACATACTTAATTACTTTATATTGTAGCCAATCAAACCATAAACGTTCAAATTAATGTTTCTAGATATGTTACTTATTCAAATTGCACCAAATTATAGGATGGTAATTTAATTGTTTAACCTGAAAATTCATGTTATTGTCAAAGTATCGCTAGTTTTGGATTTCAAACTCATGTTAGTGTGATAGCCAACGTACCAGAATATTGTCATGTCCACAGTTAAATATCAAAATCACATGAGTCTTGATGTTGTGTTTGCATAAGATAAATACTAGAATAAGATAATGTTCATATACGTGTGGATGTCTTATTTATTAAGTAACTAAGATAATTATTCAGGTAAATATTATTAATTGTGGTAAAAATTGAGAATTTTTTTTGGTAATTGAATATGAATTTTGGTAATTTGTTATGAATATGTATATTAATTTATATTAAATAAATTAAATAAAATGCAAAAAGAGAAATCCGCCCCGGCTCCGCCATGACTCCGACATGGCCCCACCATGGCCCCGGAGGCCCCTGTCCGTCATCATAACGTCGTGCGACATATACAACCTTGTAATTTATAGGGATAATTACACTTTACTACAGCTAAATGACGTGTTTTTAGAGCTGGGCATGGGTCCAGAACCAGACTGGACTGGAGTTCCCGGTTCTCAAAATTGAGAACCAGAACCAGAACCATTATATAATGGGCCGGTTCTGGTTCTAGACCCTTGTCTCCGGTTCGGTTCCCCGGTTCTACTCGCTAGAACTGATCGATTCTTTATTTTTGTTAATTATGCGGTTTAAGATATGGTTTAAGGTACAAATTAGACGATTTTGATCCGATTTTTAGGACTCAATCGAATTATAAAGTTCGCTAATAAAATAATGATAATAATAAAATATAATTAATATATCTTTCCCGGTTTATTCTTCGGTTCACGTACTCTATCTCAATTCTTGATGTAAATTGATGGTGGTTTGATGATTATTTAGTGAACCGGTCCGGTTTCAGGTACCCGCTGGTTCTATATTTTAAGAACCAGAACCGAACCGAAAATTTATGGTTCCTTCATTTTTAGAACCGGAACCGTTACCCGCAGTTCCCGATTTTCTGGTTCTGATTCCAGGTCCAAAGTGTCCACCCCTAAGCTTTAGCATATGCCCAATAACATAAATTTATAATTAAATCAAATTTTGAGGTATGGAAGTTGTGTCATTTTATATCATTTTAACAAGTTTTAGATAAAAGAGAAGATTATTTCAAATGACTCTTAATTATCATGAACTTTTTTTAAAGAAATTATCATGAACTTTTAAGTGTTGATTACATGCATGAGTTTTTATTTCTTTTCAAACTCTTTAAATTTGTCTCTATTCTAATGACTGAGCATTATATTGTTTACAGTAGTTTCTTGGGAAAATTGTAAAAACGTGTCATGTTGTTTGCCACTTTTGTAAAATAGTGTCATATTGATTGTTAATTGTAAAAATGTGCTATGTTGTTTACATGTTTTTGCAAAATATGTATTTTTATAAAAATGACGAAATTGCTTCTGAAATTAATAATTAATTTTTTTCATAAAATATACATTTTCATTTTTTCTTATTTTTATCTTCTAACTAAAATTTGTATAATCAAAATTTATAATTTTAATTTTTTATAGTTAAATTATGTTATAAGTCTTAATTTTAGGGGTAATTTCGTCATTTTTATAAAAAAATATAGGCATTGCAAAAATATGTAAACAACATGGCACATTTTTACAATTAATAAATAACATGACATTTTTTTTTTTTTTGCAAAAGTATCAAATAACAAGACAGTTTTTTGCAATTATCCCTAACTTCTTTAAGATAATATCTTGAATCTCATCTTCTTGTTTTGAGAGATTGATAAGTTTATGCTTTTATGGTAGACCCACTTAAAAAGTCAATTTTATAAAAATGGCCAAAATTTATTTAAATTGGTCTCTTCAGACATAATTTTGATGTGACACTCTGACATTGCATTCTCGAGGCCTAATTCATAATTTGAGTAGAATTAAAATGCTCTGGATCGATCTTGCTCGAACTTTGAACACATAAACCTCATCGTTCCACATTTCAGATGTAGAGTCAGAGTATCATTTCAACGTGATACTCTGACACTACATTCTTAAGGTTCGACTCATGATGATCGAGTAATTAAAATGCTCGGGATGGATGCATAAACCTCATCGTTTTCCACATTTCAGATATCGGACTTGAAGACCAGCCTACAAAAGAACTGGCCAGCCCTACACTGCCCCAGCAGCAACGGCACCAAGCTGTGGTCGCACGAATGGATCAAGCACGGCACATGCTCAGGGCCGACCCTCAACCAGCACGACTACTTCGAGGTGGCTCTGAGCCTCAAGAAAAAGGCCAATCTCTTACAAATCTTGAAAAACGCAGGAATCGAGCCTGACGATAAGTTGTACAGCTTGGAGAGCATCAACACGGCCATAAGGGAAGCTACCGCTTACGAGCCCGGAGTTTATTGCAACGTCGATTCGTCGCGTAACAGCCAGCTCCTCCATGTTTACATGTGCGTGGACACTTCAAGAACCAGGTTCATTGAGTGTCCTGGTCTTCCAGGAGGAAGATCTAAATCTGGTTGCAACTCAACTATTCAATTTCCTAAGTTTTAACTTTATGTTTTTATTATAGTTTATGGACTTATTATTTGTTAATTTAGGGTGTTTGTTTTGGATCGAGAATCGAGTCGAACTGTACTTGCAAAATTAGAATATCGAAAATCGTAAATAATAATAATTTAGTTTTGGTCGGAGTTTTTCTGTATAATAGTAAATTGTTCGGGTGTGATTTCTAAAAACTAAAATCGGCGAGAAAAACTGAACCGAAACTGTAACTCGATTGGAATATCGAGAATCATGAATGGTAATTTAGTTTTGGTTATAACTCTTTTGTGTACTAGTAAATTGTTTTTCGGACATGATTTCTAAAAGATAATTTAGTTTTGGTTAAAATTGAATTAATCCGATTTTACAGGAATTGAATTTCAGGGGGATATGGCTTGGAGTAGCTCCATATTGGGCCTTAGCCCAAATGTGCCTTCAGCCCATACAGAAGCCCAACCATTAACTGTAGTCTGTATTATGAGGTTAATTTCCACAAATACAATATTAAAATCATTAATGATAATATTAGTTTATGTTTTTAGCATATGACAAAACTTTCTCCAAAAAAAAGCATATGAAAAAACAATTATACATAAATTCTTGTGGATAAGAAACTAATTCATAACATATATATTAATGTATTGATCCGAGTCATGCATGTATCAATCACTAATTAATTATATTACCAAAGGATGAGAGATCTTATGTTTGGAGTTTAACATTAATGATGAATTTTGAAAATATTCAATTCTTAAATATCTGTCCTTTATTGAGTCTTAATGACTAAGACCACAAATTCATGTGAACAATTAAACAATTACCTTACCTTATCTGTGATCAAAGTACAAGAATTTATTTGGAGTCAAGTAGCTAGTTGAAGGTGGTTACATAAGCACCATCATAAATAGCTACTAAAGTTACATTAACATTCATTGCAAGGCTAAAAATTTTAGGTATATCTATCTACTTTTATTCATTTTTATTACAAAGAATTTAAAATTAGTTACTTTAAACTAACACACCGTATAATGGGGTAGACATTTTGGATCTAATATTGGTTCTAAATCGAGAACCAAACCAAATTATAAACGAAAAATTATGAACCGTGATTATTGAGATTCAAATTTTATTATAAATTTGAGAGAATCATTTAATTACAGTTCACTTTTGATTTTTAAAACCCAAAACTACCGGTAACATGTAACTTGTAAGAACCATATTGGTATACGCCGCTAATTTTCCCATCTCGTCTACCCACATATATTAATATTCTTTACCTTTTATTGTTATTTGTTTTTGCAAACTTTACATTTCTTTACCGAAAATTAATCGATTTCAGCCGTATACTTAACTAACCAAATAGAAGAACTATGATCAGAATCAGACCGTTTTCTCACACAGAAATTTCAGATATAATTCTCATAATTGAGAAACTAAATGATCAAGTTCGGTTCTATTCTTGATAGTTCAATTAGATTTCGGAACCGTGTTAACTAAATAGCGACGGTAAAAATGATTATCAGTTATATAAATTTTTATTCAACTATTTAACATTTGTAAAGAGAGGATTTGAATATCCTGACTTGATTTTTATTGAGATATATTGGCAGCTACTTATACAACAACTATACATGTACAAAAGGGAATAATTTTAGTGTGAAATAAAGGCAAATCAATCTGTGCAACAATTAGGCGAGGAAATCATGCTTCACAGATGGAAACAAATCATGGAGATTTATTTTCATTCTCAATACTCCCCCTCAAGTTGGAGTATAGAGATTCGCAATGTCTAACTTGCAGAGAAGTTCATGGAATCGATCTCGTCCGAGCCCCTTGGTAAAGATGTCAGCGAGTTGATACTTGCTGGGTATTGGTCGAGGGATGAGAATCGAAGCCTGCACTTGCTGACGAACGAAGTAGCAGTCAATCTCAATATGTTTTGTATGCTCATGAAAGACGGGGTTGGCGGCGTGATTATCGCAAAATAGAGAGACTGCTTGGCTTTGGAGAACTTGCAGGTCGATGAGCAGTTGTCGGAGCCAAACAATCTCACGACTTGTAGCGGCCATCGCTCGATATTCAGCTTCAACAGAAGAACAGGAGACCACAGTCTGTTTCTTGGACTGCCAAGAGATTGGGGAGGATCCGAGGAAGAGTATGAACCTGGTGGTGGACTTTCGGGTATCCGGACAACCCGCCCAGTCTGTATCACAATAGGCTCTAAGTGTGAGTGAGTTATCTGATGGTAGGAGTATGCCTTGTCCTGGATTGCTCTTCAGATATCTAAGAACATGAAATGCTGCATCCATATGCGGTTCTCGAGGATCGTGCACAAACTGACTTAGAATGTGAACCGCATAACTGATATCTGGACGGGTGATTGTAAGATATAATAGACGACCCACGAGTCGGCGATATTGACCGCTATCAGCACATGGTGGTCCATTTTCTACGGAAAGACGATGTTCTTGCGACAGTGGAAATGGAGTTGGCTTACAACCAGTGAGACCGCTGTCGGAGAGTATGTCAAGCGCATACTTTCTCTGTGTAAGGGCAATGCCATCAGGGGAGCGAGCAACCTCAATACCAAGGAAATATTTCAGCTTTTCCAAATCTTTTATCTTGAATTGCGTATCCAAATAAGTTTTGAGTTTCTCGATGCGCGGGATGTCGGTGCCCGTGACAATCACGTCATCAACATAGATGAGTACTGCTACAAACGATTCGGGCCTTGTGTAGGTGAATAGGGAATGGTCTGTCGCTGAGGGTTTGTAACCAAGTGTCATAATAGACTCGGTGAATTTATGATACCAATTCCGAGATGCTTGCTTCAGCCCATATAGAGATTTGTGCAATCTGCACACTCGATTCTCCCCCTGTCTTGCAAATCCCTAGGGAATCCTCATATAAACTTCTTCTTCCAAGTCACCATGGAGAAATGCATTATTGACATCTAACTGGAAAAGCGGCCATCTTCGAACCACAGCAACAGCAAGCATGCAACGAACTGTGACCATCTTGGCAAACGGAGCAAAAGTGTCTGTGAAGTCGACACCTTCGACTTGTGTGTATTCTTTAGCAACCAAGCGTGCTTTATACCTCTCAATACTCCCATCTAGTCGGTATTTGACCTTGTATACCCATTTTGAGTCAATTGCACGCTTTCCGGGTGGCAAGGTGGTCAAACTCCAAGTTTGATTTTCTTCAAGAGTTGAGATCTCCTTCCCCATGGCCTCTCTCCAACACTCATGCTTCACGGCCTGGTGAAAATATCATGGATCATCTGTGGTAGAGATGGCTGCTAGAAATGCAGAGTGAGCTGGAGATAACTTATTATATGAAATAGTTTGAGTGAGGGGATGTACCGTTGAGGATGCCGATGGTGGAGTTGGATGCGAAGTGGAGCCAGGTGGGGCAATGGAAGGCGGCAGGATGTAATCATAACCTTCCAAGCGCTTGGAGACTGTTCGGACGCGCTTTCCGGGCTGAGGCATTTCAACCTCTGGTACGATGGGCACTTCAACCTCTTGTACGACCACGCCTGTGGGGACCTCTTCAGTTTCTTGCTCTGTGGGATGATTGACTAGTATTTCAGGTTCAAAGTGATAAGTTGATGGTACATTTATCGTGTTTGGTAAACTGTTGGTCTCCGTGCATTGGTCTCCGGGGAAGATGTTTTCCCAGAACTGCACGTCTCGGGATATCACAACGACTCGTGACTCAAGGTCATAAACACGATATGCCTTTTGTCCCTTCGGGTATCCCAAGAATATTCCTGGACGAGATCATGGGGCAAACTTGTCCTGAGTTTGCTAATGTACATAACAAAGACACCCAAAAGTTCGCAAGTGATTATATGTAGGTTTTCTTCCAAAGAGTACCTCATATTGAGTTTTGTTGCCAATAACCTTGAGAGGCGTTCGATTGATCAAGTAAGCTGCTGTGAGGGCACAGTCTCCCCAAAACTGGACTGGTAATTTGGCTTGGAATCTGAGAGCTCGACTTACCTCCAAGATATGACGATGCTTTCGTTCAACTACTCCATTCTGTTGTGGCGTCCCCATACAGCTAGTCTAAAACTCCATCCCAGTGGCATAATAATGTGTCTGTAACTCGTGGTGAATGAATTCTTTCCCACCGTCTGTTCACAAGCACTTTACATGGGTACCAAACTGACCTTGTACCGAGTTAAAAAATTTGAGAAGGTGTTGTCTGACTTCTGATTTATACTTCATCAAAAATACCCATGTAGCTCTGCTGTAGTCATCCACTATACTAAAAAAATAATGGCAACCATCCAGAGAACGGATGTGATATGCCCCCCAAATATCACAATGGATTAGCTCGAAAGTATGCATGGTTTTACTCTCTCGAATTTGAAATGATAAACAAGTTTGTTTTAGCCTGCAACATGCATCACAAATACCCAGTCCATTCTTATTGAAAGAAATAGATAAGTTTGGAACAAGCGACAACCGTTCAATTGGAACATGCCCGAGGCGTCTGTGCCATAATTGTGCGTTATTCTGCCCATGAGCCATTAACACATTCCCTGCCGCCATTGGTTCCAAATAATACAACCCATTTCGCATCTTACCCGTACCAATCAGCGTCCTCGAAGACAAGTCCTGTATCACACAACATGTCGAATAGAATATCAGTGCGCAATCAAGATCATAAGTAATCTGACTGACCAACATTAAATTAAAGCAAAATTGTGGAACTGATAAAACTTGTTCAATAGGTAAGTTGGAATCAATGTCCACTCGCCCCACAGCATCAACATGTGTCTTATCTCCATTTGGCATCTCCACCGGAGATAACGTGGGTATTTCCCATGATTCTGAAAATAATTTTCTGTCACGTGCAATATGGTTAGTTGCACCGGAATCAATAATCCACTTGGAATGAATTCCATCAGGTTGGTGTGCTGGTGACGTTTTGATAGTCATACCGGCAAAATGGGCTTTCCATCAGGTTGGTGTGCTGTCAGAATCAAGGATGGATAGCTGACGATGGAGAGTAGAGTGCTACAAGTCGCTCGGTTACGACCCTTTGTTCTGACGAAATCAGATGGGCTGGTCGATGTAAGACCTTTGAATCTCGTAGTGCTCAAGCCAAATAACGTCGTTTGAACCAATACTGGGTGCCATCGATGACCAGGACGGCCAATAGATACGAGGCGGTGCGCGATCAGAGAGGTAGATCGAATTTTGTGATTGTAATGGTGAGTCCGATTATCTTGACACTCAATTGTGACTGGTGACATATTATAGTCTACCATCACCGAAGAATTAAGAATTGTATCGAGTTAATCTGCTCTGATACCATGTAAAGATAGATTTGAATATCTTGATTTAATTTTTATTGAGATATATTGGCAGCTACTTGTACCACAACTATACATACATGTACAAAAAAAAAAATTTAGTGTGAAAAAAAGGCAAATCAATTTGTGCAACAATTAAGGGAGGAAATCATACTTCACATATGGAAACAAATCATAGAGATTTATTTCCATTCGAAATAACATTCGAAATAATTTTCCTTATGTTTTAGTGTATACTTGAAGGTTGAATCAATGATAAGCAAATCTTAATCAACCCAACCCAACAACACATCACAATATTATAAATTTTATGAACTCAAATACTCAAAATAATTTAATTGATTTTCGAATTTATTCGGTACAATTCTCAGGTGCATCTGTCAGTTTGGTCTGTCGCTTCACCGTGCTCCACGTGGCACAGCCGTTGAAGTGTCCACAAGGAACAACACATGTAGAGACTTTAAAGAGGTTGAGGACAGTGACTTCCCAACCTACCCTCGATTTTAGATTACTAGCTAAGTAAACCCCAAGGACCTTATGGTAAATTCAGTCACCACCAGCTGGCGTCACCTGACTCGCACGTGCCAATCCCCACACCATCTCGTTGCCGCCTCCAGCTCCTATCCTCACACCGCCACGGAACCACGACCCGTCAACGCTCGCCTCCAGCCACCCGATCTTCACACCAACGGTCTAGATTCAATACTGACCGTAACCAACGACCTCACGCGTCACTGTCACGGTAACGCTATCACCAACAGACCGAGTCAATAAAAAAAGAGTAAAAAACAAGTTTCTCGATTATTCCACCGCGAGCTTTGAGATGTCCATCCACAGCGGTCCACGTCACGGTCGTTACAGCGACAGCCGCATACGTGGCGGTGTATCATTGGCTGTCGTTCTAGAAAACAAAACCGTCGATGCAAATTAAAGAAACCGCCTTCTCCTTAATTTTCGATTTTTTTTATCCCGTCAACGTTTTCCGTTGACGTAGACCCCGAGGACCCAACAGAAAAGTTCATTATTTATTTTCAGGGGCCCTTATTTTAATTTTTTACCGAATATATTAAACAATCTTCGTTTACTGTTTATTGCCGACTCGCGTAGACTTGAAGACTTGTGGAGATTCGGAGAGTTCAAAAACGAACAGAGATCGATTTTTCCTCAGCTTTCTCGCTTATTTTCTCGCACTTTCTTGCATTTTCTCGGCTCCGAGCTGGACCAAGAACAGTGAAAGGTGATTTTGTCTCTCTCTTCGCTCTCTGCAACTTTACTCTCAGCAATTCCAACGGTTGATTCTTCTCAAATTGAGAACTCCGCGTTACTTTTTTCGGTATGTGATTTTGCTTCTTTTGGAGCTTAGAATTTTCAGTTATGGAATGTGTAGTTCGTGTTGAAGCTTGAACTGTTTGTTTCTTTTAATGGGGTGAATTGCCGTGTAAATGCTTCCGATCTGCGTGTGACTTTTCTGGACCAAATGTGTGGTCTGTGTGTGTTTGGCTGCTGAGAAAACTGAGGAAGGAGAGAGGAAAGTTTGAATTGCTCGTTATCTGTTGATTTTGTATTTGGTTTCTGGAATTTGATAGGTTTTTTTCTTCGATTTAGCTAATTTTTGTACTGGACTCCAATGCGTGAAGGTAGATATTCTGTGAATTGTGTAATTTCTTAGTTTCAACACTTGATCTTGTTGATTTTCATTTCAGTGGTCCAAGGTGTGAATTGTTTTTTTGGAAGTCCTATACTAGAAGGGAAGGGTTGGTCAGTTTGGTGACGGATTGAAATGTTCAAATTAGGATTAGAAGTTGACAAAGGATTCATTGGTTCACATGCATGAATGGTTTGAGTTCAACAGCTATGTTTTTAATATGGTAAGAGAAGTTGAAATTTTGTGCTTCATAGCTCTGTGATTTGGTAATGTAGCTTTCTTTCTTCATAAAATGGAGTTTTGTTATTTCTGAGTTTGGGTTGGAAATCTATTTCATATAATTGAGCATAACAAAGCCCTGTTGCTCACTTGGTCGTATGCCAATGCAATATAATATAGCCTTTGAATCATGAACGCCCCCACTTGATCCAAAACTTTGTTTGAAGAGCTGGTGCAGGTATTTACTTGGAGAGACTTTTTTGCCATTTCATTTTTTTATTAGAACTGTTTTTTTGTAGATGGGACATGCATATTATGGCTTAATTCTTGATTTGAAGTACTAGAACTGTGTTTTTCTTTGATACACACCCTGACAGTGTATCGACTAGAACAGAGAATATAGAAAAGATAAATAGATGATAATATAATATTTTTGTTGATAATATAGTTCCAGGTAATTCGAGAAACCTGGTTCTCACCAGCCTCAAGCTCAATACAAGACTAACTGACAAATCTGACATGTCCTACCCTAGACTCCTTCTTATAGTCTTGACTACTTGATTTCCATTTCATCCCTTCTTACAGTCTTGACTTACTTGTTTGCCATTTCATCCCCTTCTTACCGTCTTTACTTACTTGATTGCCAAGTAGAGACACAAAAAGGAAAATAGTACATAATGGAAATAAATTAAAAGGGAAAATAATAAAAGGAAAATATAATGAAAGGGAAATATAATCAGGAAAGAAATCTTTCCTCTTATTGCTTATCTTTAGTCAACCATGTGTAACATTCTGCTAATGCCTTTAGATTGCTATTGCTTTGTAGTCTCTTTCTTTTGATCAGTTATACAGTAGGAATCAGATATATGCACTGTGTTTTGGATTTTATTGGTTAATCAATATACATGTTTTTTCCAGATTAATTGATCCAGAATGCAAGTGGTAAGTTCACTGTGAAGAACATTTTTGGAGTCCTTTTCTTTCATCAGAGTTAGTTGAGCTTCAAGTTATCAAGCTAGAAGAACATGCTTATGGAAGATGATAATTGGCTCCATTGAAAGCTGGCTTGGAATGGCAATAACTTGGATTTGCTACTGCCAGAAAGTGGAGCTTACATTTGGAATTATTCTCGGTGAAAAGATTTAAACATATCTGTCTTTTCCCTCTTACTAATATCGGTTAGAACTTCGAATCACATGTTTGAGGTAATCGGCTTCTCCAACCTCAGTTGCCATGGATATGAGGCTCAAAACTGTTAATAACTTCGTGATAAGCAGAATGAAGAAATGGTATGGTGGTGTTATTATTATCTCTTTGTTCATGGTGCTGGTCCTTAGGTACGGCATCATGAAAAATCCAATAGGGGAAAATTCTCTCACAAACCCCAACACAGGCAATCCTCTTGAATGGGTTCAAGCTACACTTCCACCGGCACTTACAAATCCAGAGAATGCTTCCCAAGTGATTTCTTCTGATACCATAGCTTCCATTCTTTTTGCTCCAAGGAAAATATCCAATGAAGAGCAACAATCTTTGCGGACCTGGAACAAGATGAAGCACTTAATTGATCATGCTCAGGGTCTACCTAATGCAGTAGAGGCTATCAAGGAAGCTGGAAACGCGTGGAATAACCTTATGGCTTCAGTAGAGGAGGAAAGGCTTGGGTCTATGAATGGAACTTCACAAAGGAAAGGAAAGGAGAAACAGTGCCCCCATTTTCTTAATGAAATGAATGCCACAAAACTTGATAGTAGTGATTATACATTGCGTGCTCCTTGTGGCTTGACTCAGGGTTCTGCTATTACAATTATAGGCATACCAAACGGTCTTCTTGGTAATTTTCGAATTGATTTAACTGGGGAACCACTTCCAGGGGAGCCTGATCCTCCCATTATATTGCATTACAATGTAAGGCTTCATGGTGATAAGGTAACTGAAGACCCTGTGATAGTCCAAAACACATGGACTGTGGCTCATGATTGGGGTGAAGAAGAACGATGCCCAGCTCCTACTCCTGACAAGAATCATAAAGGTAGACATAACCCTTTGTCGTGTTATTCATTATTCAAGGTGGAATTCTGCATACAACTTATGCAGAATATGCTCATCCATAACATTTATACTTGTTTTTTTATTAGGATATATTTGATGGAAACTGTATCTAGACTCCTACTAGCATTTCGTCATGAGAAAGAAGTATAGATCGCATGTCATATATATTGCATACTTTGCATTGCATGGGTTTGATACAAGGCTGTATCTGTAGAGGGTGCTTTATTGTGTGGTTAGTTGAGAAAAAAATGGGACATTTGAGAGATTGAACAGAATGGTTGTGTAGAGAATGAAATAATAGAAGGGGAATCTGATAATATAAAGGTTATTGATTGGGTAAGGCAGTTTAAGGAAGCTATGTTGATGCTTCCTCTATATGGTGCAAATAACTTTTAGAATGCCCATCTCTACTTTTAAGGTTGTTCTGTCATTTATTTCGGGAATAGGATTCCTAAACAAAAAAAACTGAAGAGGGAAGAGACAAGAAAATATGTTCAAACGTAACCGAACAATGTAATGGTACCTTTATATAGATATACTTGCATTCATTATAGAAACACTACTAGAGACAAGGCAGCCTTATTTAAGCAAGCAGTATAAAATATATTAGGAAAATACAAATACTGTGACTGCACTGCATACGTTTTTACGCTTTTGCCGCTGGGAAGGTTTCAATGTGAAACCATATTATGATTACTATCTTCATTTTCTGATGTATTATCTGTTCCATATGGCAGTGGATGATTTGGACCAGTGCAATAAGCTGGTAGGAAAAGATGATAATCGGGGGTCCAAGAAGATGCAAGATGGATCCAAAAATAAAAAATATTTCCCTTTTAAGCAAGGGTATCTGTCTGTTGCGACACTTAGAATTGGATCAGAGGGAATGCAGATGACAGTTGATGGGAAGCATGTAACATCATTTGCTTACCGTGAAGTAATTCCTTTGACTTCTTTCTAGTTTTGTTGCTAACTTTCCCCCATTATCTTTCGATTATATGTAAGTTCTCTAACTGGATATTTTCTTGGCTGGTTGCTGGTACAGACTCTTGAGCCATGGCTTGTAAGCGAAGTGAGGATTGTTGGAGACCTGAAATTAAGTTCTGTTCTGGCAAGTGGTTTACCAACATCAGAGGATCTAGATCACACAGTTGATATCGAAGCACTCAAATCTGTTCCTCTTTCTCCTCAAAAACCATTATATCTGTTCATTGGTGTTTTCTCCACAGCAAACAATTTTAAACGTAGGATGGCTGTTCGGCGAACATGGATGCAGTATCCTGCAGTACGGTCAGGGGATGTTGCAGTGCGCTTTTTTGTTGGTTTGGTGAGCCCACATCTGAACCTCTCTTTTTCTTTGTGAAGTCTTTATTCATTATAGCGTGAGATATTTCATAGTTCAAAATGATATAGTCAAGTAAGACATGCTTTATGGATTAATAATGCCATGCATACGATGCTTAAGTTCGAGCACTTAAATTTTGACGTGTATTAGAATTTAGGTGTTGTTGGGAGGTTTTGAATCTGTAGACCTTTTTATTGTTTTGGGTCACTGTACAAAAATACAAGTACGTAGGGCATTTCTTGAGCATCTATGATTGAATTACTAATCATGTTCAAGGTGTATTGCAGCACAAAAACCAAATTGTAAATGAGCAACTCTGGAATGAGGCACGAACATATGGCGATGTACAGTTGATGCCTTTTGTTGACTACTACAACCTCATCACATGGAAAACTTTAGCAATCTGCATCTTTGGGGTAAAATATTGTCTCTTTCATAAACACGGAGAATCCTTCTTTAGCCTATAGCCCTATTCACTTCATTTCTTCAACAGACCGAGGTTGCTTCAGCAAAGTTTATCATGAAGACAGATGATGATGCATTTGTTCGGGTGGATGAGGTGCTAGCTTCCTTAAATAGGATTAATGTGACTCGCGGATTGCTTTATGGACTCATCAACTCAGATTCCCGACCACACCGTAGTACTGATAGCAAGTGGTATATTAGCCCCGAGGTAATTCTCTGCCTTATCTAGTTCAGGATATCTCATGTGCGTTCTCTCCAATTCAAACCCTAGCTTCTTGCTTTAGCAACACAATTAGGTTGAGAAACTCACAAACAGACACTCTGAACTCAGGTTACATTTTGTCTATGATCCTTATCTAATTCTCATTTTTCTGCTTAATCAAGGAATGGCCTGAAGACACTTACCCCCCTTGGGCACACGGGCCTGGCTATGTGGTCTCCCGTGACATTGCAAAATCAGTCTACAAAAAACACAGAAATGGCCAGCTAAAGGTAAAGCATTTTTCAACTATGAATATTCCATGTGAAAGGTCTTCTTGAGTTATGCACCAATAGTCCCAAACCAAACACGATGCCCTAATTTTAAAACTAATTCTTGAAATTGCAGATGTTTAAGCTAGAAGACGTGGCAATGGGAATATGGATCGCGGGCATGAAGAAGGAAGGCTTACAGGTTCGGTACGAGAAAGAGGAGCGCATTTTCAACGAGGGTTGCAAGGATGGTTATGTCATTGCCCACTACCAAGGCCCCAGGGAGATGCTCTGCCTCTGGCAGAAGCTTCAAGACACAAAACGCCCTATGTGCTGCAACGACCGATAAACACCGTGAGTTCGTTCATTTACCATTTCTCTCACTGAACTTCACACACTAAAGAAATATATAAACGACAGTGGGAGGAGATAGGAGGTACTTAGGTAGTCGAATCATCTAGCCAACACGACAGAACTTAACACGATTCGTTTAAACATGACTTACACTTACACTGAGGGATTTGTACCGGTAGGGGGAGGGATTGTGTGTGAATAGCAGTATAGGCCTCGTGGTTGTAGGATCGATATATAGGGTACCCTATAGGCTTGTTGCAGAATCTATATGTTAAAGTTGATTACAATTTTTGTACCATTCTATTACCTGCAGTAGGCTTTATTCTTGTACAAAGCATGTTCTTGACCTGGGACTATAAAAAAGCTCTTACAAATAAACAGAGACAACATCAATACGGATTCTGTTGATGCTGGCTATATTACTATTTAATTCTTGTTGAACAAAAAATAAAAGAACATTTATAAATTCGAATCTTTACGTCGGGCGAGAGGTTTTGAGAGGAAATGCACCACTGTGTACATAAATCCATAAACCTGAGTACATAACCTGAACTTTTCTTAGGGGGGTCCAAGTTAAAGAGTCCTCCATATCAAGCTTGAGTTATTATTATTTTGGCAATGCATGTATATTTTCTTTCAAAATTGACGAATATGTTCTTTGAATTTAAAATTAGAAGAAAAATCATTTTGAAAAGGGCGGTCATGAAATTTGAATTCTGGAGAGTGGATTCACAATGCTTATAACTTTGTTCATTTAAATATATTGACGACTCAACCACAATCAGATCCTTTGAAAAGCTTCTCCCCAGCCAAGGGATTTAGTTACTCTTCGACATTTTTTTCCAGTCTTCCAACTTTTTGTCCATATATCTAAACAATAGCATAATGGACAAAATATGTACAAAATTGTGATCATAAACAAGATAATTTGGACAATTAAATTATAAGCCCGATGTTCTCTAATAAATCGAAAACGCAAATAAGAAAAGTTAGGCTTTTGAATACTACTCTCTTTTCAAATGCAGGAAACAAGAAAACAATAACATCATATCCTTCGAATCAGCAATCTCAGACCTTCTTACAAATGAAGCAGAACAATTCATATACACAAACAAGAAGCTACAATTACATTTTGACACCTAAAATAGACTGACGATTTCTCGGGCCTGCCCATATCCACCTGTCCAATAATATCAAACCAACAGATCATAGAATTGAGCAAGTACGTGTCCAATCTAAACACGAAATATAAACTAAAAAATAAAAATATCTTCCTTAAACCGAAAATGACACACCCTCTCTACTCTGATAAGCACAAACCAGACAAGAACAGTCCCAAAAGAAAATTCCAGATCCTTCCACGACCTTCTGTGATATCTCTCTCTCTCTCTCTCTCTCTCATAATCAATCCACCACAACCCATCTCCCTATTTCACTCCATTGATCCTCCAAGCTCTTCCTCTCCCGTAAAGTTTCGATTTTTATTTACTTCCTCCTCCATGGAAGAGCCGTCCCAGACCTCCTCTCTGTTCGAGAGGTTGGTGACCCACAGAGACCTCTCTCTTCGTCCCCTTCATCTTCGGCCTAACAAACGCAGACCCAGATCAGGAAACGGCAACGGATCGGGCAATTCTGATAAACCCATTGACGCAGGGGCTGGTGGTGGTGGAGGGAGCTTCTGCTTCGACCTTGGAGGGTTTGCTTTCCGGGAGGCAGGGCCAGGCTCCGGCGGCGATCGAGGCGTTGCCGTGGGTGGAGGCTGAGGGAGAGGGAGAGTGTGCTATATGCTTGGAGGAGATGGAGGGTGGTGTGAGGGAGATGGGTTGTGAGCACAGGTTTCATGGGGGTTGTGTGGAGAGGTGGCTGAGGGTTAATGGGTCTTGACCTCTTTGCAGGTACAAGATGCCTGTTGATGAACCTGAGGCTGGGAAGGATAGGAGTGTGTCTTTTGGTGGTGGAGAGGTTTGGGTCAGCTTCTCTTTCAGTGGTCTGAGGAGGAGTGTGGGTTCAAACCAAACTACTGTTACTACTGGTGATGGTCATGGTGATGGTTCTTCTACAATTTGATAAAAAAAATGGAGGGTTTGGGGAGGTTTTTGGTTTTGTGCAGAAGAAGAGGAGTACATATTTGTTATTTTTTGTTTGTTTGTGATTTGATGAATGAGTTTATGTTTTGTATTTTGTGAATCAGTTTACTTGAAGGTGCATGATTTGGTGAATTTTGTTAATATCAAGGTTGAGAATTGATTTGTGTTGGACTTGAACGCCAACTCTATGTGTTCATGATATTAGTTGCTGTCAGTGCAATTGGTGTTACAGATTTAAATATGGGTCAAATGCTCAAAATCATCTGAATGTCTCTTATAGATTTGAATGCTCAAAATCATTCAAATCTACATGTGAATGTCTCCTGTACCTTTCCTTTATAAAAATTATTAGTGTTTTCATCTTCTCTTGCTTGAAAGGAGTGAATCATTTCTTCATTGCTACCCTTTAAAGTGAATCCGAGAGATTTGCAACGCTCCCATACACTAGTAGCACTTTCTTTGAAGATGGCGAGATCTGGGGGATTTTGTAAAGACTCAAACATTGGGTTGTGTCTCTCACAGCGAGAGGTGGAGGTTGAATGATTTTTCAGAATCCGACCGGGTGGGGGACAGAAGCCCTCCACCTTTTGCATATTTGAGAATAGACTTTTCTCATCCGGCCTTTTGATTTTCTGAACAATGTGGCGAGAGGAACATTAAGATCTTCAGAGTCGGAAACGGAAGATGGAGTACCAGATCCTTGGATACAAAGTCTTTACCTTAGTGTCTCAATTCCTTGAATCCTATGTTTATCTCATCAACTGGAGTGGCAGTATGGGGTGGATAAGGGTTTAGAGATCTTTTTTCCTACTCGTCGGATCAGAGATACTGGGTTTTCCTTAAATTCGAAAATATCAGTATTTTTGTGTTTGGGTGGAAATGGGTCGGGTTTGAATTGGAGATATCAAGTTTTTATCGAGTTTGGGAATATAATCTCTTCCTTGGATTCGAGTGGCAATGGGTCGATATCAAGTTTCCATTGAGATTGAGAATATTAGATCTTACTTAGATTTGGGTGGCAATGGACCGTGTTCAAGATGAGTTGAGTTCTGATCGGAGATATCCAATTTCATCAAAGTTTGAGAATATTAGCTCGTACTTGGATTCGGGAGGCAATGGAGCGCATTGAAGATGATTCGCGTTCAAGAATATCAGCTCTTCCTCGGATTCAGGTGGAAACATGGTGGGTTTAGAACGAGTCAGGTTTGGGTGATAAAGGGGAGGGTTCCGGACGAATATAATGATTTCGTCTCGTACTCTATTGGATTGGGAATACCACGTCTTCTTGGGTTCAAAATTTTTTGTCACTCCTACTCATCAAGTTGCTTGATGATAATGTAAAAATTTATAGTCAACCTGTCTGATTTCTTCTAATCATGAGAGAAAAAAATATGCTCAAATGAACACACTATACATAGCCAATCTCATGAGTTGATTCTTAAAATAGAACAAGAAAAAAAACAATGGGAGGTAATGACCATAAAAAGATATTTCTTGACTAATATAAAACCATCCACAGTACAAGAAACAGTTGGAACAGATTGCCTTCTTTCAACACGAATATATGTATATCTATATATATATATATATTATATTTCCAGCAATTCTCACAAACATACACATTCCAAGAAGTTTGCAGAATATACTGTATAGATAAAACCCCATATGGAATCACTCCATCTCCTGAAACCACCATAAAATTGGTTCCATCTTTTAATTTTTAAACCCAACCAACATCATCCTCATATTGCCTATTCAAATCAAGCATACCACACCATTCACCATTCTTCAATGATCTTTTAGCTGCTGGTTTCTCAACACATTGGTCATTAGATGTTGTGTCCACTCTTCTCTTCCTAGTCTTGTGTGTCTCTTCTTTACCTCCACAGCTCCCAGAGGATGTCAGAGAGCTTTCCACTGAACATATGGTGCTTCTCAACTGTTCTGTTTCAGAGTGTCTTAGGCTCAAGCCTCTTGTTTCTGTTAACTCTGATACTAAGTGGGAGAGTTCGCTTTTCGCGTGCTCGACTCCCACAGAAGAAGGATTGTACCCAGCAAGTGTTTCTTGCGCCTTCTTTAGTACAGACTGTAAGTACTTCCCTTGAGCTTCAATTCTCAGCTGCAAATGCCTCTGCACCTGAAAATCAAACTATGGCTTCATTGGTATATATAAATGATACATGATATTGATGATTCTCTTCTTCTAATACAATGAGATAACCCTTTATACAGGGAATACATGTATACTTATTAGGAAACCGAGTACTAATACGAAATAAGAAATAACCCGAATACTAACAGTAAGAAACCTTGGAAAACCCTGATTGACATATATTACTCGTTCGATGTCATTGATCATACCTCAATTTGCTCGTGAAGTTTCCTCTGCACTTCTATTTGCATTCTCCAAGCTTGAGTGATGTGCAAGCTTCTGAGAAACAAAACACCAATTAAAGTAAGCACCTTACATTTATTTCCATATTCATCAAACAGATGGGATTTAGCTATTATTACTCATTGTTCTGATTGTGGTCTCCGTCAGCGCTTTCAGTAATGGAATTTGTGTCTTGGCTCTGAATCTCATCGCCATCTGCATCAAATGGTAAGGATCACGAATTTCCATCAAAACCCAAGTGGCATAATTTTTGGTAATCAAGATATGTGAGAAGAAAAATCACCTTCTTGCTTATTATTGTCATTGCAGCTTTCGATGATCTGACTCTTCCCCAGCCTATGTTTCTGCAAATAGTTTCGCTTTCCTATGAGACACAAACATTTATGTGTTGGTAATCATTGGATAAACAAAATACCTGTAAATGGCTTTTGAGATGGTACAAAGTAAGCCCAGGAACTCCCATTGCTCTCATCAGTCTCTTTGGTGTCGCCTCTACCAATACAAATTAGAAACTTGAGAACTTAAAGCCAAAAATTACAATAATAAGTATGTGTGTATATACTTACTGTGTGGCCCTCCAAGCTGAGAAACAGATTCGACAAAGCGCTGATGGAGATCTGCAGTCCATTTAAGCCTGGGCTTTGAATCAGTGGGCAGTACCAAGTTGTTGTTCTGATTCTGCGTATTCTGCAGACCCATTTCTGTTTGTGAGATGAAAAACAGGTTGAGGTTGAGCAGCACTGAAGCATAAACATAAATATATATGTATATATGTGTATTGATCCTTCCAGCTAATGCATAGAGATGTGGCTGCCAGAGTTCTCTTTATAAATTAGGAGGAGTTGTTGGGGTGTCCTATGTGCTCACTCCATATCTGGAAACACAAGTGGGGCTGTGTTGGAGGAATATATGCCATGACTATGAGCTGTGCCTCTTTCTCTCTATCTCCTCCTTTCATCATATCCACTTTTTTTCTAATTGTTTTAATGTAAATTATCTTTTCTTGCTATCTTATTTGGGTTGGACAGAATCTATGATGCAGCAGAAACAGGGAAATTAGCAGAGTTCAATATGAGGGTCTTAAAAGGAGAGGAGAAAACAGAATTATATGGTTTGTTTGTATCTCTCTCTCTCTCTCTCACTCACACACACAAACACAGAAGCATACAGACACTCACATCTTGTTTGATTCCTTGCTTAATTAGAGTGCCCCCACCATGATGAATAATGGTGCAACTTTCCAAACACTAAGAAACTTTGAAATGAAAAATAAATAAATAAATTTGATGGGGAAGCTATAATGGATATTTCTTTTGGTGACTGAAAGGAGATACCAAATGGGTCTCTCTTTTTCTAAATAATCTTTTCTAATTTCTCTTTTGGAGGAGGGTGTGGTGAAATTGGCAGATTCTTTTTGGTTCTTTGTAGGGATAGAGGAATCAAAGAATCTGACCTTAGATTGTAGGACCCAAACTTACCAGATTTTCTTTTTTAAAGAGTAGTACACAAAAAATGTGAAACCAATCCGCTTAAATTTGAAATCAACACATACTTCTGTCTTAAGCATGGGGTCGTTGGTTCTAATCTCCATGTCAGCGGTATTGTTGATTAATTATTATTGATGAAAAAACAGTTTCAATTTGAAATCAGCACACACTTCCTATCTCGGGTCCCAGTTCATGTACATGCATATATAAATATACACATACATATTTTTATACTTTGGGCCAATATCTACAATCATGCAATGGGACCTTCAACAATTCTACATGCACAGAGGAATATATATGTATAAGAAAATTACTTCTTGCAATAATTCAAGTACCTGAGTTTTTTTTATTACCTGCAACTGGAGTGATCGCATTTGATTTAACTATGAAGAAGGTTTAAGACTTTCAAGCTGCCTTTCATGGAATGAGCAACAAGCAATCCAAATCCAATTCCATGCCGTTTGGTATAGAAAGCAACAGAACAACACAAGCAACAAGATGAAATGGTGGCAGAAACAAAAAACAAAAAATAAAAAACAACTAACATGTGAAGCTAATCCAACATCCCATGTTCATGCTGGTACAAAGCAACACAGTTTTTTCTTCATCATTGACATTTTCTTCTGATGGCAATGGTCCTGGTAAATAATGTGAAATGACCAAAATGTCCACTTTTCCGGTATATGAAAGCAATCAGGAAACTTACTCAGCATAAAAGTCCAACAAAGAAATATTCCAAATTGTGTGTGTGTTGTGGCTTTAACTTTAAGTTTGTAATACATATTCAAGCAGATGAATTGATCAATAAACAAAGAAAAAAAGGAGACCAACAAAATATCATAAAAAGTCCAATTAGATTAATCTTTGGATACATTGGGTTGCCTTTGATCAGAGGAAATAAAAATCCAATGATTAATCTTTAAGACGCCGTCTCATTGTCACACTAAATTGGTCTGCTCAAATTATAAATGTCGACAAAGATTCAGGTTCTATGGAAAAACCAGACACCTAGGTCAATCTGAAGTATTAAACATACGTCTCTCGTAACGTATCTCAGAAACATATGTCAAGATCTTGTTGCTGCTGTTTGCAGTTTAAAACTACATGCCTTATGGCTAGGTAGCTATCTATCTATCTCATTGTTGATATTCAAAGAAACGAATATAATTATTGAAAAAAAAGCATCTATGATTATATGTGGCCCAAACATTTGAAAAACAAGAAAAGGAAAAGGAGAAAAGGAGAGGGAGTTATCGAAATACCTTTCTCTTTAATCAGTCGAACTACTCGAACCTCCTTTTCTTGCTTTATATATTCCATAGCGCGTAAAGGAGATTCTGAGATGATGCCAACAGGCCCGCGTCCTGTGAATCAAAGGCCATTTTAAACTAAGTTACAAAAGGTTTTGAGTGTGTGTGTTTGTGTGTGCCTCAATCAAAACTATTAGGGCCAAATGGGAGAGGGACCCAAAACCAAAGTCATGCAAGTATGTGAAGAGAAGAACAATGTGGTTTCAGGAATCCAAAAAAGCGAAACCAAAAGGAACTTGTCACCTTTCCACAAAGAATAATTCGAACTTTCATTAGCTGGAAACTGTAATTTCACGGATCAAACCCACTAAATAATCGACGTCGAGCAATATGTCAGTAATCAATGTATTTGCATCATGCTCAATAGTTTCTTTTGCTCCCACATGATTGTACAAGCACTAGTATTAGTAACAGTGAAATAAAAACCACTGCTGATGAAAAACGATTCTTTCCCAATAAACAGAAGACAATCATATCATTAAATGAATCACGGAAACATGGAAGACACCGTCTGTTATGATCTTAAGCGCAATTATACGAGACAGACAAGTCTCTTCCAATGGAAGAAAACTATCCAAAATATCAAATTTGCATTTCCTGATCTGAATTTGAATCCATAAACAAAGGAGAATGCTTTCATTTTCCATGTATCACAAATCACAATAAACACCTACAAAATATGTGTGCAACATGACAAACACACACACATACACTAAAACTACAAAATAAATGGCTCTCCACTACAAATTCAACAGTGAGCCAAACAAAGTATTGGGAATATTTGAGAATCAAACAAAGCATAAAGCCTAAAGGATCAATATGTCAAGAGCTAAAGCTAAACCCATCAAATTCACCAAACAGTTAATGCAGACACATTACTGAAACTGGATGAGGCATTTCATCAAACACATGGTGGGCATTATTGCTTTACTCCCCAAAACGATGATAAATGTCACAACAAGTTACAAAATTACTGGGTTATGTACAATATGAAGAATCTTGATGAGGGCACAACATAGATACATCTACATGTGTCCAAGACAAGAAGAAACCAAAACCCCAGAAATTGATTGACAGAGACAAAACAGAATCATGGGAAAAATATTCCTTGAAATAATTTAACAAGAGACTAAATCATCTACTTGTGATCAAAAGCATGGGCTTGGCTTTGATTTGGGCCTGGTCCTGGTCCAAGCCCATTACAAGATATGGGCCTTTGTTTTCAGTCACAAAATGATGCAGGTGCACATGAAGCCCGTGTGCACAAACAATGGTTTTGTTTTTGGATAAATTGCAAAAAGTAAAGGTGAACTATCCAATTTTTTATGAAAAGTGATTATTAACAATTTTTATTGCAAAAAGCAACTGTGAGTTTATCAAAAAAATTTTTTGTAAAATATGTAATTTTGTTCAAAAATAATGAAAATGATCTTAAAAAGTTTTGGGTATTGAAGTTAGAACGACAATTAACTTAGAAAATTAAGTTTCTTGGTATGATTCTGAAATAATTTAATGCTCACATAAGATATGATTTAGGCTTACTTTCACTCAGATTATAACTAAAAATAGGATAATCCTTTTTAATTAGGGATTGATTAAGACACACACCAATCCCTAAACCACTTCCTAATTATTTCCTTTCGGCTTGACTTTTGGTTTCATTAACTCACAAAGTGGAACATCATCTTTTAACTATTGTCATCTCAAATCATGAGTAACAATTTAATTTAAAGTTTAATAAATAAAAACGTTGTTGATTGATTAGATTTTGGGTTTGAGTCACTTCAATTTATAGATAAAAATAATTTGATCCAACTCAAATATACTATTTTTCATGATTTTTAATTTGTAAATTAATTTGTATGTTCTATCTACTTTTTAAAATTATATTTTACGAAAACTTTGAGTTATATATGTATTTTAGTGTTAAAAATTTAGTAACTAAAATTTCAAAACCGATTTGTAATTTTAAGATAGAGTAAAATTGATATATAGAAGATAGAAGAAAAGTTTTTTTTATTAAATGGCTTAAATTATCCTTTTGAAAAATTAAACAATTGTGAAAGTCAAAAAAATAAAATAACCTTTGGTTTTAATTTTAGATTTTAGTGAACCAAAAAATGAACAATCTAATATATATATAAAGAACCATGACAGCTGTTACTTGACCCATACCAATATTTTGTTTATCAATAATCCAACAGCAAACCGAACCCAATAGAAAGCAGATTAGTAGACAATTAGTCAATTCTTCATCATTATTAAATACAATCATAAATTAATTAATCAAACAAAAACAATATGTAAAGACAAATGGTTTGGGCCATAAAAGTAGTGAAGTCCTAACTTAAATAAAATAAAAAAGGACACGGCTTTTCTAAGAATATCTAAGCTCTAACTTGTCTTGTTCCTGCCGCCACCACCACCACAAAATAATCTATTGCCTGACTTATATTTATTTTATAGGCAGATATATCATAGATATAGAGACATGTGTGTTTCTTCTACATATAATACAATTAAATGAAATATATATATATATTTAAGTGTTATAATGGAAAAACATGGGAAACAAGCAAGCTATTGAAAATAACATGCAAGAGTATTGAGAAGTTTATGTAGTACGTGTCGATTATGTTAACTGAAAAAATGGGAGAGATATATTTTTATTAGAAAAAAACAATATAGTTCAGATTTATCAAAGTTTTAACCGATTAAATTTACTTAATGTCGTAAAAATCTATGAATTGTTCTATTAATCTCCAGTTAATTCTCCGTAACATTTTAATTATATTTTAATAATTTAATTTTCAATTAATCATCAACCAATCTCTGAAAAGTCTCTAAAAGTCCCTGCTCAAAAGAAAAAATAGAAACTTTAATTTAAATAAAAATAGGAAACTCAAGATCCCAAATTGTAAATGCTAATGTTGTCAAGACAAAAACTTCAACACAGCATTCCAATGCAATGGGTTGTTTTTAATAGTTTGTTGTGACTAGTGATGTATATGCATCTTTACTTGTTTTTTGATATATTTACAGTGCACTTTATCTCATCTTAGCCTTTATTCAACATTAAACTGCCTTACCTCTTTATGCTTCACGGGCATGTCGAATATTTGCTTCACAAATTACTGGATTTTTACACATTACGGGCAAATTCGGAGCAAGTGTGCAGCGAGAAACTGTCCGGTCCGGTGTGCGTGAAATAGTATCCGACCCCTTGTTGAATCGCAGGTCTCTGAATGTTGCATTATAGCACATCACACTGCATCACACACGACCCGAGCGGAAGCACACACAGTTGGGGGGAGAGTTCAAAGACATCACACACGGGGTAGCACACGAGGTTGGGTAGAGAGCCCCAAGACATTCCACACTAGATGGTACAAGCTATTGTAATCGATTTCTTTGAATATTGAATGAAGAATTTGTTTATTCGGTTTTTCTATTAGCCGTTGGATTGCTCAAGATCTGGCGAGATATTTTCCAGCGCGCAATTACATTCTACCACTTCACAATCACTTTCTACCGGGTCCACCTGTATCTACCAATGCACACTCAAGTTCTGCCGAGTGATTTCACTGGTTTACATGCATAAACACCGAGTTAGGGTTTTCAATTGACCGTAATGTTTTATCTCCTTAATTGCCTGATTGTGGATTTAGTCCATATATTAAGGTTGTGTAACAAGACTTATGAGTGGAATTGGGTTGATTAAAACTTGGGTTTAAGTTCTAGTTAAGGATAATAGAATTAACACGAGCGCAATAGTCATAAGTTACACGAATCAAAAGTTAGAGAAATTATAAGAACATAGTGTCTTTCATTTGACTAAATCTATACTAAGGATAGTTAGGTTACTAAATTAAATTAGATCCTTTATTATACTGGTCATCTCATGCTAATGCTATTCTAGGAACCCATTACTGTGAATCACTTGTCTCACTTGAATCACTAAACTCATTGCATTTAAAGTTTATTTTCGTAACAATTTGCAATCTTGATTCCGAATTAACTTAGCTTGGTGATATAAGCTAAATTTCATTGATCATCATATTTTACTCTTAAGTTTGATATTTTCATATTTAAATAATAGCCCTTAATTATATTACTCGAGACGAGTGCATTGTCAATGAGACAAAAATATTTAATATATTTCTATCATCGACATTTTCCTCATCAACAACTTATTTGTTAAACATAACATGTCGTTGTGTCATAAGCCATCTTTCGCCCTGATCATTTGACTGGATTTGTACTAGCTAATTTTGAAAGACTTTATTTTGATTCGATGCATGTCTTGCTACTACTAATAATAATTTATAAGGAATAGATATATTGATAGGGTGGGATTTTTAGATGTTTGAAGGTAGCACCAAAATCTTGTTTGGTGGCCATCTTTGCACAACAAGACATCAAAGCTTTAATGACTTTTAGCTTTTACAGTGAAATTGAAATGGATGGTTTTGTTTTTTTATCATTGGATAATATCCATAAATATGATAATTATCTGTCCATCTAATTCAGATTAATTGATTGGTGGAAACCAGGAGGACACAGAAAAATCAAACTTGATTAAGACTCACCTTAATTTAATTACAAAGTAAACACCAAATTAGTCATTAAACTTTAATTAATTAATTAATGCTTTAATAAATAAAAATTTATGGTCCAGCCTTATCTGGACTCCTTTGGGAGGGACACGTGGCGCGCGCAGAGAGACAGCCACTAAAAAACTATTCTTTTTCTTTCTCAAACTCACCATCGTGCGCTGAAATACTGACACGTGGTAACCTGGTGGCTCATGGGAAGATGAACGGCAGGGATTGGCTCACGTGGCGTTTTCACTTCGCTTTTTGCCAGTGCCCAGTGGGCACCGTCGTGTAATTAAGCCCATGGGCCTCGTGCCACGTGTCCACCTGCAAGTGGGTTTCACGTGTCTCTATTCGTGAAAATCGTCAAATAGTCGGCGATGAAGAAAATTAATAAATGGTGGCAAAAAATAGGGAGCGATTTTATTTTATCTTTTTATTATGTAGCTTGCACGTTTATAGTTAAGAGAAGATAAGCAAGTCATTTTTAAATTATAAAATAAAATTTAAGAAGTTGATCATAATAGTTAAGTTTGTCTCGTATGGTTGTAATGTTCTCTTAACTTGATAAATATTATCATATTTTTAATATTAAATATATCTCGAATCGAACATGAATCTATCGCTTATTACGTTAATTTATAATAATAGTGATTTTTGTGTCCGGGATAAACTTGTAATCTACTTGAATTATAGGTGATTTTGTCTTTTTTTCTCTCTACTAAGATTTATCTTCCTGGCATGTAAACATAATTAACATATTATTGAAAAACTTCATAAATTTCTTGCGTTATTGTTTACCACTATTATTTCAGTTGCTTGTGTCCCTAACACTCAAAATATTCCTTACATACAAGTTAAACATACATGACAAGAGATATAAACAAGTTGTATCGAGTTTAAGCATGTTGAGGCTTACAAGCTCGATTAGTTAAAGAAATAATTTTATCAGACTCGATCTCAACTCACACTCAAATGACCTAAAAAATTTAGGCTCAAGTTTGGTTACTAATCAAATAAGTAAGGTTCGATAGCTCGTTTTTTAATTAATTATGTATAACTAAGTGAAATTTCAACTACCGTCTCGTAAACTTATAATCTACTCGAATACTTAGTGATTGTGTATTGTTTCTCTCTAATAAGATTTATCTTCTCGGCCTGTAAACATAACCAACACATAATTGGTAAACTTCATGAATTTATGGCGTTCTTATTTGCTATTATTATTTCACTTGTTTATTTCCGCATTCAATATTTCATGTCGTAACACTCAACATTCCTTACGTACAAGTTATGCATACATAACAAGAGATATAAACAAGCTTTATCGAGCTTGTGCCTATACACATTCATAATAAGAGGTATAAACAAGCTCTATTGAGTTTAAGCATGTCCAGACTCAAGCTCGATTGGCTGAAGAAGTTCTTTTATTAGACTCCATCTCAACTCATCTTTGAATGACCTAAACAAATTAGGCTCGAATTTGGTACTAATAAAATAAGTAAGGTTCGGTTACTCGTTCCATTTAATTTTAGTTATGAGAATTTATTAATATATTTAACTACTGTGTAAGTCTATTAAACTTGACAGTGTCAAACTTGAGTTATGTTCATTTATTAAAAGTATTTTATCTTCAAATCCAAAAAAATTCGTTAAAAACTTGATCCGTTTACAAGTCAATCCGTAATCAACACTTTTACTTGATCAACATTCACCCACCAACCAAAATTTTTTTTTCGCCTCCGTGACTTGTCTCGCCCCGGTTCGTCAAATATCCCAAAAAGAAGAAAAAAAAGAAATTGGAAAGCGAAAAACACTTGGCTCGAAATCACCCAACCCTCATTGTCAAGCTCTTGGAGCTTTGACAAGTTGCATATTAAATCAAAAAGTAGGCGATTAATTGAAAAAAAAAACAATTAAACAAAAACATGGTGACATGGAAGGAAAAAAGGGGGGCAAGAAAGCACTATCTTTTGGAGCAAATGTGGAGAATCAAACAAAGATGAAAAATCTCAAGGCCACAAGAAGTTGTGGCTGAGAAATTTTGGGGGTTGCTGATGTGGCATTCCCACCTCTGTTAAACCCCACCAAAATTCCCAATCCCAATTCACATAAAAATATTTCCTTTTTTCCCAGTTTCACCATAACCCCCCAATTCCTCCTCATTGAACATCATCTTTTTCAGATCATTCACACAAACCCAAAATCCAAGAAAAGATATAGTAAAAGTCTATGCTACACAGAAGCAGCAGAGAGAGAGAGAGAGAGAGGCCAGAGATTGTGTGTGTGTGTGTGCATAGTTTTGAGCAATAACAAAAAATGTCAGAATTGAGAGACTCTTTTATCAAGCTTTTTGGGAAGACCATTGCTTTCCCTCCTAATGATTGTGTTGCTGCTGCTGCTTCAGATCAGAATCTAAGTTCAGCTTCTGATTCTGAGAAACTAGAGCAAGAGCTGGAGAAGAATCAGGACAATTCAATTGACCAAGAAGTGAGCAAGGTATGCTTCATTTTTAATTTTTTTTGAATTCATTGCAAATTTTGATTTTTGATAACAACCCTTTGCTTAAGAGATCACTAATTTTATTGGGTTGTGTTTATTTTATGATTTGTGAGTTGTTGTCTTGGTTTTGAAATTTGGGGTTTTCTAATTTGGGTCACGGTACTTTTCTGTTCTTTAATAGCAAATGGATTTGCATGTAAATTTTATGGGATTGGTGAAAAGAAAAGGCTTTCATGTTTTTTCCAATTTCTCAATACACCCTTTTTGGGGACTACCACTTACCATGGGATTATTTGGAAAATTAATGGCATGATACTGAATTGTTGAGCTTTAAGCAAGCTTGTTTTGTATGTTAGAGCAGTTTTGCTTCACATGGGCACAGTTTGGTATGTTGATTCCTTATAGCAATCCATTTGTCTTACTATGCTTTGGGAAAGGAGAGAATTTTTTTTGGATTTGTGACTTGTGTGTGTGTTTTAAGGTTATTGTGTGGGTATTGCTTCAAAATTTCACCATTTTTGGGACTTATAAGGACAAGTTTCCAAATTTAAAAGTTTTCATTGTCTCCAGATCACTTGTGTGCTATTTTCTTGATGTTCTTTCTCATCATGTGATTAGGGTTATGGCTATTTTCTGAAATTGATCTGATTTTCTTCTTGAGTTTCGTATTGTAGTCGCGTTTTAATTTACTCATTTGATGTGACTATGATTTAATTTTAATCTGCTATGATGAACATTTATGCTTCTCTTAATTCGAGTTGATAGTTTAATTTCCCATAGAAGCTTAGAAAATTTTGTCCTATAGTTTGTTGGTATATTTTTGAATCAAAACCTTTTTTTCTCAGTGCAATTTGCTTAAAATTTCAGGAACACTCAGATGAGCCGTCTAAACACAATCAAGAAGATGATTCCTCAGAAAAAGTGATGACAAAAAACGATGACAACCCGAAAACTCCATCAGCAGACGGGGAAGCCTCGTTGCTCAAGACTTCCAAGAACGGAGAAGAAGATGAGGGTGATGACAAGGGTGAGAGCGACGCGCAGGACAAGACTCTGAAGAAACCCGACAAGATCCTCCCTTGCCCGCGATGCACAAGCATGGACACCAAATTCTGCTACTACAACAACTACAACGTGAACCAGCCTCGCCACTTCTGCAAGAACTGCCAGAGGTACTGGACTGCCGGAGGGACCATGAGGAATGTCCCCGTGGGTGCTGGGCGTCGCAAGAACAAGAACGCCACCGCCTCCTCACACTACCGCCACATAATGGTCTCAGAAGCCCTCCAGATGGCGAGAATGACTAATAATGCTGTAAATGGGAGCGTTCTCACTTTTGGCTCGGATGAGAAATCGCAGCATCGCGTTGTTCAAAATGTGTTTCTTAGGCCTGATGATGATCATTCGAGCGGGTGTGGATCTTCTGTCACAGCCTCGAATTCTTCCGAGAGAGTGCAAGAATCCACAGTCAAGTGCTTTCCTCCTCAGGTTCAGTGCTTCCCCGGGCCGCCATGGCCTTGTCCATGGAATTCAGTTCAGTATCACTCTCCAATCCCTCAAGCAACTTATCCGGTACCATTTTACCCGCCATATTGGGGATGCACTGTCCCGGGTTCTTGGAACGTGCCACTCGCCCCTCCCAATCCAACAGTCCTAGGAAAGCACGCAAGGGACGGGAAGGAAGATCCCACTAGTGAGAGCAATTCAGGAAGGTCTGTTTTGATCCCCAAGACGCTGAGGATTGATGATCCAAGCGAAGCGGCCAAGAGCTCCATATGGGCGACGCTCGGGATCAGGAATGAGAAAACCAGTTCTATGAACGGTGGAGGCCTCTTTAAGTCATTCCAATCCGGAAACGACAAGGATCAAGCCATGGGAGCGTCTGCAGCTATGCACGCCAACCCTGCAGCACTCTCGAGATCACTCAACTTCCAGGAGAACACATGAGGTGACCTGAAATTGATGTTTTGAGGTTTGTTCTGTGATGGCTAGCTGAAAATGGCAATGGAATTGCTGCTGGCACCGCGCGCGGGTTCTTTACGAGGAGTGACATCAATGCTGAATATCTGATTGGCAAGGCTGGCCAGAGTGTGTACCATGAAGGACAGCAGATGTGTGCTGAAACTTGTTTTTCAAGTAACCAATTCAAGTTTCAACTCATCTGCAACAGTACTTGGAGTTCTTGCTATGACCCATCTGATGGTTTTTTGTATGGGTAAGTGCAGTTGTGTACATATTTATAAACCAAACACAAGAATTTTGGATGTAACCAAGACCCAAGTGTATTACAATAAAGTGTCAAAATTCTAGTGATGAACACTTTCTTTCACTCATTCTGCTGCTTTTCAATGATATGTGAAATCAGGAAATGATTGTGAGTTTTGTCACTCTTTCTGTGGTTTCTTTTGGCTTTTCCTGTTTGACACAAAAGAGGGTCACTTGAAAAGGGTTTTGATTTGATGATCTCTCACATCACAATTGTTATAGCGAGAAAGATAGAGTGTAGAAATAAGAAAACAATTGAAATAAAGCAATACACAAGAAGACCGTGAATTTATGTGGTTCGCTAACATACATGCACAAGTACACAAACACTAAGTTATTCTGTTAGAGTTACGTTAGTGTAATATTTACAATATTACACTCAAAACCCTAATCAGAAAAAAAAACCCTGATCAAAGTTAGATTCAGACATCAAATCCCCAAAACCTTAACTAGCATATTGTTGGGTCAGGGACCTCTTCGAGCTCCTAGACCCCAAACCGGGTAATTCAATGACCAGTCAACGAGACCATTGATTCAAGGCATATTCAACAACCTATAGCCTGATAAGGAGCCCAAAGTTCCGTTCAGACACCATGTCACCAAAGTCCAAACATATAATATCGTCGAGTCATCCCATACCCTCAAACCATACAATTTTTCTTGGACCTCGACTCGCTAATTGGTTTGCAAGATTATTGTATTGAATAATCGCAATAGATTTATATTTGATTCAAGACATATTCAACTGCGATCTAAAAGAAAAAAAAAACCCATTTTATGCAGCAGTAAAATGGGAATAGATCCGGTTCTTGTTACTTGTTAGATCCTCAGAGGAACAGATAAATATGAAATCAGGTCACAAAAAGTCAAGTACCCATCTCTTTCAATCCCATAAGAATCCAAACTAAATACCAAAATAAGTCGTCACAAGTGATGATAAAGTCATCTCTTTCTATCTGTCTACTTTTGCTGTTCCATTTGGAAAATTTTAAAAAGAAAATGGGTGTTTGGGCCAAAAACAGTGTCAAGTTGGGCAAGTGTGTCTGCAATCTATCAGTCAGGGTTGAGACACTCAAATATTTCATTGTTGCTATCAGAGAACTGAGGCCACATTTTATGCACAACCCATTAGCTGTTTATAGTGCCATTTCAGCCCCACTCTCCATGTGCACATTTCCTTCTCTTGCCCTCCTGTTTTTTGTTCCTTTGCATCAATATGGAACCTCTAGAGCTACCTTTTTTTGCACTTCTGTACAACTTATACCAGAATATTTATAATTGACTTTTCATATTAACCGTGATTAATTTTTGATAAGTTCTCTTAATCTCTAATTAATTCTCAACTAATCATAAATTTTATAAAACCTTATTTGCTGGATTAGCGTCTAACATTTTTTACGACGGTAATTTTTATGGAGATATTTATAAGAGATTATAACAACTAAATTCCCACAATGTGTCAACATCCAAGAACCAAACTTCACATGATTGAAAAATCTATCCAATCTAGTGGCTCTCCTTGAACTTGGAGATGAGCTACTTTTCATGGCAAGTTGACATCAACCTTTGATTGGTCCTCTTGACATGTCCCCTTGATGTAGCTAAAAACATCACACTGATAGTACTCAGAGAAGGCCCACTAAAATCTCCCCAACAGCCTGATCTAAATAACCATAGTCCTAGGTTTTATGTTTTGAGTTCATTTCTACCTACAATGTCACAAATTTGACTGTAAATAGGGATAACAAAACACATGAAATTGGTGGAGACAGGATATTTTCGATGAAATGAAATAAGAGACAAGAATCACTAAATATATTATGAATGTGTTTCGTTGTCATCTTAAGTAGAGACAAAATACTTAAAACCTAACGAGGATCCTGTGACCCGATCCAACTAGACGCGAGATGAGGGTCATAAAATCCATCTAGAATTCACTTTGTGGCCATCCCTAATTGCAAAACGAAAAAACGATAATTTGATTTTGGTTGTTTTTTGTAAAGTTGTATTCATCTCGTACTTTCTAAATTTACTTTACATATTTGTAAATTGACCCGAACTAAAAGACAATTTTTTATCTCGAAACGTGACAAGTTAAAACTCGAAAGTCAAGTTACCGGTATAAAATTCACAAAGTCCACTCCTGATTTTTGGAATATTGACATGAATCCCACTCATCTTTCTTAGTTGGAAAATGAAATGAAATGCTTGGAAAGTGATTTAAAGGGTAAAGTGGGGAAAATGCTCACCTTTAAATCCCACCAACAAAATAAAAACAAAAGCAAAAAAAGTGAATATGAAAAGTAAATAGCACTGCATAAGAAATTCATGTATCCTTCTGCTTTTATCTGGTAGTGGAAGAAAAAAGCTTATCTGATAAATATAATAACATTATTAGTAAATACATTAGCAATTTAGCAAAGAATTAACACTGGTAATATCTCTAAATAAAACACTGGTAATATTAATTTGAAATCATATATATCTAACAAAATTATTAATATTTTCAAAGGTAAGTTAAATGGAAAATAAATAAAAAATTCATTGATATGATGTCTGTGGAAAAGCAACAAAGCTTCTGCATCCATGCTGGCTTGGAAAGTTAATGCACTTTAGAAATAAGCTTAAAATAAAACAAATCAATAACTAAACTTGCAAATGAATGAAGATTATGGAAAACTGATTCTTTGATGGGCTGGCTTGTGTTGGTAGGCCCACATTTAGGAGTATGACGGGGCTTTCAACAAGCCCATCAACACAATACAAAGTAAACCTGGCCCATATACTAGAAATCAAGCCCAAAGAGTAGTCAAACCAAGTTTCTTGGAAATTTAGGACTCATCCACCATTATTCCACCACATGCTCATAGTGAAAACTTGGAAGTTTCCTTGAAAATGAGAGGAATCATAGAAAATGTGTTCCAAGAGGAAAATAATCACTCATCTCTTGCCAAAAAGATGCAATGACTTGAAAGGTCAAGTACACCTTCAATGTGAAGTCAAGCTTCTACACTTTTTTGTTCTGTTGAGTGTTATTTTATTCTTGTTTTAGTTGGTATATTATTAGTGGTTGAATGGGTGCATACTACATAACCAAGAAAGTCACTCAACCTAGTGGTATCTTATAAGTTTAACTACTTGATTAAAGAAATATAATTCAAATATTGGGAACATCAAAACTTTGCTAGTCTAAGTGTTCATATACTTAAACTTGCGATCCGGCAACCAGTATTCAAATCGCATCATCGATATTCTAAAAAATTATTTTAATCTGATAAAATCATGAACAAAATATTTGTTTATGAGTTATAACTTTTATCTGATTATTTGCTACTGCTGTAAGAACATTAAAATTTGAATCATGTTTTAGACAAATGTGAACACAAATAGTAGGTTCTGGCTATTAATTGACCTTCAAAGTCTTCTTGTAATAAAATGGGAACCTTCCCAATCTTTGGCCTTACCATTCTACCAAAGTTCAAGTTGTCAGTACAAAAATGTCTCTTTTCATCAATTTCCAACAAAAAACTAAATATTAAAAGCAGCTATACATGTCTGAGTGTCACAATCCAACACCCAACAGTCCTCACTATATAAACACATAAACATGACCACTTCAAAGGCTCAACTTCAACACCTTCCATTGCTCAACAATGGTGATCATCAAGCAACTGGCCGATTCAGCCCAATCCCCATCTGGGTTTTCATTAATCTCCAGAGCTCTCAAATGGGTTCTCAATTTCACACCAATCAGAAACCTCAATCTCTTGTTCTTGAGCTTTGATCCGAGACCTCGGCCACAGTCAAGAACCTGCTCTGTTGATGGCAATGGTGGTGATGGGTTTGGGTACTTGAGAATGGTGATGGAGAGGTTAGATGTGATCTGTGGTGATGTGGACGGTGACGCCAGCATTGAGGAGACGAGGTTGGTGAGTGAGGAGCCGAGGTTGGAGGAGTTGAGGGAGGCTTTTGATGAGTACGATGAGAACAGAGATGGGTTCATTGATGCAGAGGAGTTGAAGAGGGTTTTGTGTGGTTTGGGGTTGGAGGAAGGTTTGGAGGTTGAGGATTGCAAGAAGATGATCAAGGTTGCTGATAGGAATGGAGATGGAGTGGTTGATTTTCATGAGTTTGTGATCTTTATGGGGAGCGAATTTGGATGATTTTTGTGTTTTTAGAGACTAGAGGTGGTAGAATAAATAAATAATATTTATTATTAAGTAAGTTTAA
>JAYMTP010000341.1:0-36541 GCA_036897365.1 Geranium brycei | reverse complement strand
TTAAAAAATATTTTTTTAACTTTATTAAAAAACTTTTTTGTGGAATAAATAATAAAAACTTATTTGATTATTTTTTATTTTTTTTTTAAATATTAAAAATAAAAAAACGCTATTCAATTTCGTTTTTTATTTTTAATGTTTTTTCGAAATTTTTTTAAAAAAGTAATAATATTGATATATGTTTTTAATTATTTATTTCATAAAAATATTTTTTTAGATTTATTTTCAAAATTCTAATACAAGGGCAATAATGACATTTTATATCAAAATTAACTCTGTTAGAAACAGTGACACTTAAAAATAGTTTCCGTATTGAACTGACTCTTAAAATAGTTCACCGTAATGACATGAAAATGTGTCATAGTTCACCGTAGTGAACAAGAATTATTCCCAGATTTTATTAGCTCCTTGTCTAAAAGATGTGAATTCAGTTGATAATTATATAGGACTTTTCTTTTATAAATTCAAGTTTTTAGCGTAGTCAGACTTTTTAACATGAAATTGAAGATTAGTCTATCTGAACATGCACACTAGACCTAAGGCTATACAATCCATGTGTTGGTCTACATGCAGAGCCCAGTTGTTACTCTCAATCCGACATGCACACATTATCAATATGTGATATTTTCTCAATGTAGTATGCATATGATCAATGTTGTTAGACGCCTAAAATCTTCTCATTTTGACTTGCAAGTGAGGAGGAGTGACATTATTGTGCCACTTCTTTTCCTATCACCTCAATTTATTCTTGATCTGTCCCTTCAAATCCAAAAACCCATTTCTTTATCATCTATAAAGACTAAAGAGGCAATGTAACCTTTTGTACTTGTTTGTGGATTAAGCCTTTGGAGACAAGAGCAAACCAACAATTAACATTAAACAATGGGAATCATGTTCAACAGGTAAGATCAGCACAAATCCAGTGTAAAACAATATTAAAAAAAATCTACCCATTGTACCCATAAACATGTTTAGATCATTAAACAGAGTTGTGATACCCACACTAATTAGCTGGCAAATCACAAGGAGTGGTCTTGTTCTGCCCCTGAAAAGCCCAGCACAGATTTAGATCTCAATCAAGCTGCTTCCTGTCAGAAACACATGAAGACAACAAAGTAGCAGCTCACATAAATTATCTGTCTTCTGGTCTCTCCCCCCATTATTTTATCAATAAGGTCCCATAATGTCTATGATAATGCAAGAAAGATCTTGATTAGGCTCCATTATTAATTTCTTGGCTTATAAAATGAGTGTTTGAGTAGTTTCTTGGAATGCAATCAGATTCCAAGAAACGTGTAAGACATGAAAGGGACGGTACGGCGCTTAAGCAAATATTGAAATGGAGCTTGTTTGGTGCATCCCTCCTTGGAGGAGACATGTTTGTATGGGTCAACACTTAAGGCTCTGAGATACTCTGAATCGGGTTATGATGTACGCATGGTACCTTATCTTATTTTGTGCCCATCAAGTTATGGGGTGATGCAGATCGAGCAATGTATGGAAGTTGATGGAAGGGACAGTTTTTGTTTCTGTCGTTTTTGGACGTTGAAGCATTGAATTACATGTTTCCCATATCCATATCCACATCCCAAGTTCTTTGGATTTGGATACAGAGTGGGGTTTTTTGTTAACTACTAGCTGGTTTTGGTGTGTGGTGAAGAGAGAAAAAGGAATCAAAATGAATGCTGCAGCATGTTTACTGAGCATTTCATGATGGACAAAAGATGATTGCAGTAGATGAGCATGGTTGATTGTCTGAACAAACTGTATCGAAGCATAATCAAACTGCTATTGTGAGCAAACATGTATTTTATGTTGGACATGTCTTGAATCGGTTCTGATTGTACTGTGATTAGTCAAAAGGTACGGGGTCTAGGGGCGCCAAGTTGCCCCCAACCTACGAAATCCGATTTTCGAATTTTAGTGATCTTGTTTGGGCCTAATTTTGGCCGCATAATAGATTAGGTTTCATCTCCTAATCAAATTTTCGACGAACTGCGTAAAATTCAGTGTTATTATATAGTTTTTGATCTGGATTTTGTTTTTGTTTTATCTTTCTAACACAAATACTGTACTGTCCCCTACCCTTAAAGTCTATCTGTCAGTCTTACTTACACATTTCTGTTTTCATGGGATATAAATGTTCAAGAATAGAACAAGGCATGGGCAACGAAGATGTTGACATTAGCATGGGAGCTCAAAACCAGAAGGGGTTTCTTTGGACCTATCAGCTATATTCAGTGCAAAAATGAGTTATTCTGAATCGAACAATCGAGTATATGCATTTAACGAGCAAAAGCTGGACTCTCAACTCTCAAGTCATAAACAATACAGAAAGGAAAATAAATTATTTTGATGGACGAGGTGTGAGTGGAGTTGCGTCATTTGCTTAAACACACAAGTATCTGCTGCATTGCGTTTTGTTTTGAGTTTTGTATCTTCGTAGTTAGAGTCCCACATCGGTTACGAAGCTTGAAGACTGATTGAGCGTGCAATATAAAAGAAGAACGAAGACAGTGTTTTGAAGCATACCTTTCTCGGCCTTTTGGCTAAGATCAAGTGTAGTATCTGTTCTTATCAGTTTAATATCTGATATGTGGGCCATCGGCCCACACGATATTAAATTTATTTTTTATGGGTGAGAGCCCGCTACAGTAGCTTGCTGCTGGGGTTCTCATGCGTCGCCCTGGTGTTGCACTATTACCTGGGCCTGGCGCAACCCTCCAATCTCAGTTCAAATCTGTTTCAGACTTTTGGCACCTTTCCATTATATACCCTGCTTTTCCTATAGCTTTCTCTTCAGCAGTTCAAGTCCCTCTTTGTTTTACTTAAATCAAGCATTAGTCATGTATTAAAGCAAATTTAAAAAGTGATTTTAAAAAAACAATTGACTTTTTGATTGTGTAGTGAGTTCAATGTCATAACAAAATTTCGATTGGAGTCGAGCAACACGGGTGATTCACCTCTGTATTAAAATGGACTCAATTCCAAGCTATTGGCTGACCCTAAATTTTTAGGGTTTCTTTAAAACCCAAGAAAGACCTTATCTCAAGGTGAATTTCTTAAATTAAGTTTAATTCAATAAGATCAATCAAGAATAAATTAAAGAAAAAATACGATCCCACAGTAGTACGCACAACTCAATAAAAAATACTTTATTAAAATAATGAGTTTTGCACTAGCACAGGAGCACCCATGGTTATGAGTGTATAGCCCACAACTATGGTGCTAAAAAATGTAAAAAACATAGCCATCGTCAAGATACAAGAGATAGAAAAACCTAAACCAAAAAGACCCAAATGGTCTTGAGAAGTGGAGAAACTCTATGCCTCCAAATCTTGAGAATCTTGATGCTTGACTTCCAAATCTTGATGGATGGTTGAAGAGTCTTGAAGAACCCCTTCAAATCCCCAAGGAGAGGCTTGAAGAAGAGAGGAAAACTCCCAAAACTCTTCAAATTAACATTAAAATGTGTTGAATGTGTGGTGGTTGAAGAGATGGAAGCTAAGGTTTCACTTAAGTAGGAGCATAATTCACTCGGTACATCACTTCGTGTAGTTAGGCACAAGGGGTCGTCCCCTATACGTTGATTGGTCAACTCTGTTAAGGCACGGGTTAGGGCGACAACTTCTTTTTTTTCCTTAATGTTTTGGGCCACGGGGTCTACACGAGTTCGTGCCCTATGGGCACAGGGTGGGACATAATTTTCTCCTCTATGTTGCTCCACTCCTTCTGCTCAGCTCAGGATTCAGGGTTCCTCACCCTCAACTCCACTCGCAAGTATATCTCAATTGAATCTATTTTCTGCACCACATGAAGCAAAATACCCATGACAACGTAAAGTGGCAAAAAATACAAAAAATATAAACCAGTGGATAAAACGATTCAAATGCGAGCCAAAGTACATGAATACACCAAATGTCGATGCACTCAACGATGGTATAAGTATGCTAGGTCTTCAAATTTAGAGAGTTGGGCTTGATGTTAGATACATTAAGATATCCCTTACAAGACTAGCTAGGTTTAAGACTTGTGTTACGCAAGTTGGTATTGGTACAAAAAAATTATTCTCGATGTTCTAACTAGAGGGAAATCAACTAATTTAATGTTTAAATCTTATTGTAATTTGGAGAGAGTATTTGAGAGGGATGACATTCAAGACCCTAGTCTAAGAATAGAAATGGTGAAAAACCTAGGAAATATGGTTCAGAAATATTTGGTATGCTTATTGATAATGATTAGGTAGATCTTAATTTTTTTATGAAATTTTTTGATATGATTTAGAACATGACAATAAAAATATCTGGCTCTAAATATGTGATACATAATATGATATTTGCAGACATTTGTGTCATAAATCACATAATTATGGGGGCTCAATCTAGTGACAATGAAGATATAGTAAATATGAGAAATAAGATGAAATAGAAATATGATAAGTACTTTGAAATTACTTTAGATCCTAATTTTATTAGTAGTAAGCCAAAGTTTGGAGACAATGATAAGATGAACATGTCTATTTTTTAGCTCTAGTATTTAATTCACGGCATAAACTAGAACTTGTGTTTCTCATAGTTAGGCATGTTTATCCCTATTTAAACATAAGCTAAGCATTGTTGGAGAAATGACTTTCAAGCTCATTGGTAGAGCTCACTTTGGCTGGCCCAAAGTAATTAGTTGTTCTCTTTTTGTGAAATCTCACATTGGTTAGGAATGAAATATTTTTGTTGTTTATATAATTTTTCCTCCCTGATCCTATCAGTTGTGTGTGTGCCTTTTAGGAGCAACATGAGGCTTAGGCCGAACCCACACACGCGCGCTGCCTCCGTTCGGACCGGCTTTGGTTTTGGGTCAAAGCACCTTCGAGCTGAGCTGGCATGACTTTTTGACAATCTAAACAAACCATCAAAATCAATGTTGGATATGTCTTGAGTCAGTTTTAATCGTACTGGGAAGTCTTATTATCACCATATCTAATTTTTGGATTTTGATAATTTGGTCTGGATGTAATTTTGGTTACATAATAGATTAGGTTTCATGTTGCACTATTTTCTATTAGGGCATGCTACAGTGGTCCATGAATAAAATTTATGTAACCAAGTCGAATTAACTTAGTGTTTCTCGTATTTTACTTCTCTTGTAAATTATGTTTTATGTTTCTTGTTATCACTAATAACGTAAATTAGATATATATATATTTTTGTTTGTTGATTTCAATTTTATTGTTTAATGTTTCTCGTTATAACATTTTCAACATTATATTTGCCCCTACCCTTAAAGTGTATCTTTCAGTTTTATCCATTTATGTATTCATGTGATTTAGATATTCAAGACTATAACAAGGCATGGGCAACGAAGATGTTAAATATAGACAGTAGCATGAGAGCTCAAAAGTAATAATACTACAGTACAAAAAATAGAATTATTTTGATGGGCAAAGTATGAGAGAAGTTGCATCATAAACCCACAAGAATCTGCTGCGTTGCGTTTTGTTTTGAGTTTTGTACCTTCGAAGCAAGAGTCCCACATCGGTAGCGTAGCTTGAAGACCAACTGAGAGTGCAATATAAAAGAAGAACGAAGACAAAATTTTATAGCATACATTTCTCGGCCTTTAGGCTAAGATGAAGTGTAGTATCTTAAATTAATTTTTTATGGGTGAGAACCCACCACAATATCTGTGATAAGGTTGACTGCCTTTATAATATTGCTCAATCTGACGAAACTGGATACCCGAGCTTAGGAGATCGGTGGATAAGAGAATCTAACATCAATATGATTTCATGTAAAAGCCTCTATATCGGCCTGTGTTCATTTCACTCATTTCAACGTATCCATGGATATATGGACTCATTCAGTCATACTTTAGCCATCTTAATCAGAACTCCCTAGGCCAAGCTCTTAAGTATATCCTTTCTTCTTTGTTCTCTAAGTTCAGTGTCCTACGTATGAGTTCATATTCCTCTGATTTATCCTAGCTTCTTAGTCCTTCAGATATTCTATCATAGGTATATCCTGTATCTGCATCTTTATCTTCTTTGGAATGTCCTAGAAGCCCCAGTACTCTTTCAGCCTTCCATTCATACTCCGGTTGCCTTTCTTCAATCAAATTTACAAATGAGGAGATTCTTACTGTCAGCATGCAAGAACTCGACGAGGATGTCCTATTGATGGCTCCAATTGCTCTAAAAAAAGAGGTTTACTAACTGGCTCTATATTTATGAGAGATGAATTGAACAGGGTCCCAACTATCCATTTAGTTCACTTTTCTCCATAGGAAAAACCTTTCTAATAGAAGGAAGAAATTCGGCATGGTCCAACCCCTAGGTCCTACCACGAAATTATTATTTTCAAGAGAAAAAGTTACAGTGAAGATCATTTATTTATTTGTAAATTTCGTTTGAGATGCTCTTTATTGTTGGGTTTGTTTGAGTTGTTGAAATTCAACTTGTAATATTTCTGAAATAACTATAGACTAAATCGTAGAGCTTCCATTTTTAATGTGGTCAGAGAGATGAATCCCCAAATAATATTGGAAAATGATATATATGGGGAAATTATCTAAACTAGATTAGGGCAAGGCCCATAATCTGAACCGAGGCAATAGTGCAACACCAGGGCAACGATTGGGCGACGCTTGAGAACCCCAGCAAGCTGCGGTGGTGGATCCTCACCCATAAAAAATTAATTTAATATCGTGTGAGCCAATAGCCCACATATCAGATATTACGCTTGATTTTAGCTAAAAAGCCGAGAAAGGTGTGACTTCTACTCTTTCTTGGTTCTCTTTTTATAGTGCACGCTCTATTGGCCTCAAGCTCCACAACCGATGTGGGACTCAGTGAACAAAGAAACAAAACACAATGGAATGCAGCAGAGCAGATTCTCTGGGTTTATGACTCAACTTCACTCATACATGCCCATCAAAATAATTCTTTCTTTTCAACAGATCGAACTCGAACTCAAACAATCTTGTTCATACATTGTTCGTCCCCACACGCACAGATTATAATAGATATGTTGAGAAACCAGAAAATCCATGATACTTTTATCAACTGTCAATTCTGTTGCTATATCATTTAAGATATTCAGTAATCAAGTTAAAGAAATTAGAAGCACCAGATTTCATAAACCAGACTACCCAAAATACTTAACAAAATATCACATAATTGTTTCCAAATCATAAACAATCCACTAGATTTGATCCTTGGTGTTGCAAAATTAAATCCAGGTTTACTTAAGACACCACTAACTTCACCGGGTGACCTTAGTAAGGTTCAACTGGTGCTCTGAACTTTGCTCCAGCATAGATGGCTGCAGGTCCAAGCTCTTCTTCAATCCTAAGAAGCTGCAATAGAGATTTGAACCAAATGATCAGTTAGCAACTTAAATACTAAAATACATGTTTTGAAGTCTGAATTGGGGATACAATAGTCATGGTCATGATTTACCTGGTTGTATTTAGCTAGCCGTTCTGACCTGCATGGTGCACCAGTCTTGATCTGGCCCTGTTTTATAGGGGCAATATGGAATAATATTAGTATTAGACAAGTGAAATCTTAGATAAAAAACACATCTCAAACGTAAATGTTGGATATGGAGCTCGGAATCCTTGCTTTTCACATTAATAAATACAAAAGGACATAAGTGGAAGGAATGGGGAAAAATGCACTTACAGTTGCCAATCCAACTGAAAGGTCTGCAATGAAAGTGTCTTCAGTTTCACCACTGCATTGCACAAAGAGAAGGTATCATTCAGAAAAATGGAAGGAGTTTGGTAGTCAAATAGTGTGATAGTCGAGGACTTAAAAAAAGTCATACCTGCGATGACTTGCCATGACACCCCAGCCAGCTTGTTTAGACATCTTCACAGCTTCGATACTTTCAGTAACTGAACCAATTTGATTAACCTGACCAAGACTGATGTATTAGTTTTGGAAATAAATATTAAGAGATAACTTAGATATGTGTTAAGATTTAATGGCAGTTACCTTCAACAAAAGGGCATTGCAGCTCTTTTCCTTGATTGCTTTCCCTACACGCTGCAGCAGCAAAAATGGTAACAGTAAGCTTTAGTTAAAAGGTTGACTCTTCATGAATTTGCAATAGAGGTTTGAAAGTTTACCTTGGGATTTGTGACAAGGAGATCATCACCTACTATCTGCACATTCTCTCCCATTTCCGCTGTTAGCTTTGCATAGTGCTCCCAGTCATCCTGATCAAATGGATCCTCAATGGAAACAATTGGGTAATCAGCAACAAATGACTTGTAGACATTCTTCAAACTATCTCCAGATATTTTCTCTGATCCATCATTGTTCTGCAACAGAGATAAATTATGAGCTGTGCAATTAATATTATGAAGAATTTATTTTCAAATGTGGATCAATAATAAATTTCTTTCAAACACAAATGAAAAAAGAGATAGATACACATTCATAATTAATCTGATTCAAGAATAGTTATAAATACCTCTTCCTTGAAATTCAAGTCGTAAGTCTTATCCTTGATGTCATAGAATTCTGAAGCAGCAACATCCATTCCAATCACAACCTGCCAAGATATAAACAAGAGTTAAAACCATCAGTATGAGCATGTAACAGATAGCCGAGCAAAAGTTCTAAACTAGAACCCAAAAATGTGACAAATCACCTTTCCAGTATACCCAGCTTTTCCAATAGCTGTCTTCAGCAGTTCAAGACCCTCTTTGTTTTCCTGCAAATCAAACATCAGTCATGTAATAATTTTTTTAAACAATTGACTTTTTAATCGTGTAGTGAGTTCAATGCCATAACAAAATCTCACTATTATTTACGAATAAATATTTTTAATCTGATAATTGAACTGTTTTATAATATATTGCACTCAAATGTAACATGAAAAGGTGTGTGGGGGGGGGGGGGGGGGGGGAGTGTTTTTTAGGTCGTTTTTTTTAAAAAAACGAGAAAGAAAAAAGAGAGGGGTGGGGTGTGGGGGGGGGGGGGGTCGAGAAGTTATGATGTGACTTACTTTCATAAAAACCAGTTCAGAAGACTCAATGTAGACTAGGTCTACTAAGTTCTACACCTCATTTGCCATTGTGTATTACCATGTAGGTCAAGTAACAGCCATGATAAAAAAAGTCACTCCCACAAAAAATTAGATATACAAGTTGCTCGAGGCGAAATTATACATTATAGATTTAACCAGTGTACCTAGCATTACAAGAAATAACTAGGTGATTTACCAGCAAATATACTATTTTAAGTGGCCAATAAAATTCAGATAGCTGATTCATTTCAGACCAAAGATCAGAAGATGACTTAATTCTAATAACTAATAAGAATAGCATGAGATAAATATGGCATGAAGAGAAACTATATACCTGAATATTAGGAGCAAATCCACCTTCATCACCAACGTTGGTGGCATCTTGGCCATACTTCTTTTTAATTACAGCCTATGATAATCAAGTGAAATAGCCATAAAGCTAATGTGATTGCGTAAACATATGATACGATAACAAAGAAACAGACATTGCTACAATATGTGGGGAAAAAGAAGGGAAAGCAACATAGAAATGTCACCTTTAAGTGATGATATACTTCTACACCCATTTTCATGGCTTCCTTGAAAGATGATGCCCCAACAGGGAGAATCATAAATTCCTATGCAAAATTTGTACGGTAAGGTAGAAGATTCAATAGTGAATAAGTGGTCAACAGCCATAAAAATTCTAATAAATAATATTACCTGCATTGCCAGTTTATTGCCAGCATGGGAACCTCCATTAATGACATTGAATGCAGGCACAGGCAAGACCAAGGTTTTGTTGCCAGCAAGATTGGCAATATGCTGAAAATATAAAGAAGGCCACAGTTGAGCACGTATTAATGGCAAGCTTGATATCTCAGAACGAGGTGCAGGGACATACCTGGTAAAGGGGAATCTTGTTCACTGCAGCTCCTGCTTTGCAAACAGCAAGTGAGACTGCCAATATAGCATTGGCTCCAAGCTGAGATAAAAATTGAGCAAAAATCTCAGTTAGACAAATTCCATAAAGTCAAGACTTAGGAGACAATAAACAAACCAGGGTTTTTGTAATACCTTTTGCTTGCACCATCCCCATTCATTGACTGTTCCATCAAGCTGCTGCACCATGAAATTGTCAAGTTTAACTTGCTCCGTGGGGTCCTGCATGCGTATAGCAGATATGAATGCGTCAGAACTTAAGCACTTTCAAAAATATAGAATGCAGGACTAATGAAAGCAGGACAGTACCTTGCCAACCAAAGCAGGCCCGATGATGGAATTCACATTGTCCACAGCCTAAAACATCAGAAACTCTTGAAGCTTACTACAATAATCTTACCAGCAGAACAAATACGAACACACTTTGGATCAAGGGTAATACTCATTAACAGTCTAGAACTCCAAGCCCGGAAGCATATTAATCATATACATAAATGTACTTATTTTGCGCTCAAATAAGACTAACATGATCTACAACCAAGCTTGATGCTAATTACAACGTACAATTCTAACATTTATAATTTTACTCATTTCAGCAACTTTTCATAATGAACTCAAAAACATAAATCAGATTATGGCAGATAGTGACTAGTTGGAAATTTATCATCTCAATGAGTGAAGGAAACTGCTAGTAACAATTAACAAACCTTGAGAACACCTTTCCCAAGGTAGTCTGATCCTCCATCTCTCAACTCAAGAGCTTCATAAACACCTTTAAGCAAAAAGAAACAACGGTAAGCTTTAATTTCAAAATTACAAAACCATATTCACATGGCATTCACTCTCACAACTACTGTAAAACCACTCTTCAAGCTAATCAACATCACTGATCATCCAAATATCTAAACCTCTCACCTGTTGAAGCACCACTGGGCACAGCAGCCCTAGCCAAAGTCCCATCGGAAAGCAACACATCAACCTACACAACGCAATCACATCCAAACACACATGAAGAAACCGTTTGTTTGCCGAGAAAATGAGCAGAGAAACACAAAAACATCATCAAGTTTCTCATATCCGAACCACTCCGCTCAATCGAGGCATGCAATTCCAAGCTCATCAAAGACAGTTAAAGTTCACAAGCGTCTCAAGTTCTTATAAAATCATCTATTCGCTCCTTAAGTCCCGTACATTTTCTCGGCAACCAAACAGACCACGGAAAAAAACACAATATCCATGAAAATCTAAACGAAAGCTAGCTACTGAATCAGAAATCACGCCATAGAAAAAAAAACAGAGAAAGAAACTGAATCGAGACGGAACTCACTTCAACGGTTGGATTGCCACGGCTGTCGAAGATCTGGCGGGCCCTGACGGACTTGATGGTGGCCATTTTCTAGATTCGAAGTTCTCGCTACAAATTTCTTGCTTCTCGGAAAACTGAAAATGCAGTAGAGAACAGTACGAGTATTTAAAAGGACAGTGGAGAGACGTACGGCCTTGATCAGGACCGTTGGAAGGCGAGATGTAAATAAACGGCGGTGATTGCAAGCTTGGGCATCAAGGGGGAATATACTCGTGAGTAAATGCGGTATAGAAAGAACAGAAAGTTACGGAAAGTAAAGGCGTTGGTTGAAAAGGAGGCCCGTATCGGATTTGGAGGCAACTCATTAATAATGGGCCGTGCTGGGCCTATTATGTAACACGTTGGAGCAATTTACTTCGTTAAATTTTAGAGATAATTTCAGTTTAGTACATTTGAAAAGTTTGAATTTTAAGTTAGGCCATTTAAATTTTTTAATTTTGCATGTCACTTACAGTCTTTTTTATACTAAAGCATGAACCTGATCATAATTTCTACCATCCACAAATGACAAATGCACAAATCACTGTTGACAAGGTATCATCAACACACCAATCCAACAATGAGATACCCTCAATTGAGGCCCACCTCAATCTCCCAAAAAACAATTGTGTCAGTGTGATCGCTAAATGCAAATAATGGTGGCAACAAAGGCGCCCTGCTCATAAGTAGCGTCCCTGCTTGCAACGCCCGAAAAGAAAATTAAGAACGTTTGATTACCTAAATTAATTAACTCGAGATCATTCAATCCCTACTCATCTATTTGTAGATGCGGATTGTATACCGAAATAGTCTTTCGTGCAACTGCTATAACACAACATTTCACCATATTATTCATGTTCTGATTGAACGAGCAAGCACCATGGTATCATGCATCGTCTGTTACACTTGCCTTCTCTCCCTAGTAACAATCTCTACTCCTACCTTGCGACTATCCTGACGCGCACGAGCCACAATTAATTGGTCTCCCCTCATCCATATTCCATTCATCGCCAGGATTGCATTTCAACATCCGCTTGACAACGAAAGTAAACTTATGCAAATCTTTCCCCGTCTCGTGAGCTCGGATGGAATATCAATACATATAATGATGTTATATCGTGCAAAGAGTTTCTCTAGACGAAAATTTGTGATGTCTTTTGAAAGATTGCAAATGGAAATTGAGAATCCATACTCCTCCCTCAACCAACCTCCTAAGCATCTCTTCCTCCTCCTGGTTATGGAATCCTTCCCTGCAACTCATTTCTATCTACTCTACCTCTCGGTTCCCTAACTCCTCTCATTTGGATATTGGTGATATGATATACTGACTACTTATATGAAACTAGTGGATAGTTTTATTATAGTAACATGATTTTTCAATTAGTAGATGAAGTAATTCATTGAAAAATTGATTACAAATATAATTGGGTGTAATAAATAGGGTTGGGCACAATTTTGAAACCAGACCAAAATGTTCAAAACCGAACCCAATTCTTCGATTTCCTAACTATTGAAACCATATCTGGAGTATGGTATGTGAGAAAACGATTCAGTTCTGATCGGTTCTCTATTTTGATTATCGACTCTACCCAATTGGAACATGTTGGTTTTCAATTTTTAATTTTTAATTTATACTCGATTTATAGGTTGAAGTAGATGAATTTGAGCATAATTTATAACCGAAAACATTAAATTTACAATTATAAAAAATACTATAAAAAACCAAATTTTAATATATATATTTTATTACAACTCAATCGATATATAAAGTTCACAAACAAAATAATAATACAAGATAAATAACATACATAGGTGGGTGAATGAGAAGTAGACACATATGATGTGATTCTTGCTGATTAATTGACAGTTCTAATTCCTAACGACTTAAAACTGAATTAAAATTAAATGGTTAACTTTCATTTAAAATTAAAACCAAACCAATAATCAGTATTTTAATTTTCGAATTTCACATTCAATTTGGTTCACACTTTGGAACCGATTAGGAGTCTATAGTACCCACCCCTAATAATAAAGGTCATTTTCCCTTCAACCCATGAAAACTATATTTATTTGGGCGAAGCAATAAACAATCTAGTGTTGAATCTTATCTTTTGCTCCGAGCCATCTCTATTCTCTACCCATAACCAATGCAAGTCATCTCCAACTCCAAGTCCAAGAGAAGCAAACCCAAAAAAGACGAGGAATCGCTCTGGAAATGGAAAGGAATCGATAGGCTGAATCTGAAATGGGAAGGGAAGAAGAAGAAGAAGGAGGAGGAGATCAAGGAAGATTCAAAGCGATCCCTCGTAGCTGAGTACCTCGCAAGGAACCAGCGCCAAGCAGAAGAGGACGTGATTCTCGGTCCCGGCTACGGCGTCGGAATCGGCTGCGGCGCCGGGATCGGCTTCGGCCTCGTCGGCGTAGCCGCCTACAGCGGCGGCTCGCCCTGGAATCGCATGAACCTGGCGTTCGGCGTCGGCGTTGGCTGCGGCGTCGGGCTAGGGTTCGGTTACGGTCAAGGTATTGGCGGCGGTTTCAGCTTCGATGCTCTTAACTCTTACCTATGGAACCTCTAAACTCTACCTATCTCACAGTCTCCACCTTTTCGTTTCCCATGAATTTATGTTTTTTTAACTTTATTTGTTCTGAATTCTGAGCTTGTTCCAATTTTCGTATTTGTTGTTAGAGTTTCAAAGGATTGTGGAAGTTAACACAACTTGATAAACATCTTGAGGCATGCTTGTATCAAATTAATCTATGAGATGGATAGAAATTTGATTTGTTAAAACAAAAGCGCGATTTAATTCACATTTAAACTTGTGACTAGTGAGTTTTAAAAGTATCCGACTAGTCTAATTAGTCTCCAATAAATTATGTCATTTAAGTCGAAGTTTTGAAGCTCAAAATAAAAAAGAACTCAATGATACAAAAAATAAAGAGTTTCGAGAACTTGGCAAAACTCAATATTTAAAACACAGAACAAATTCAAACCACATTAAAATGTAAAAGTAAAATTTGACCAATATTGATCAAGTTTTAAAAACTCGATTTCACTAATTTCTCGGAAAGAACTAGAGAGTTTTATAACACTAATTTTCAATTAATATTTCAGACTGCATTCACCCGACTAATGCCTATCAATTTTATGAATGTCATCTATATTTTATCCCCAACAGAAAATTTATATCTTATTTCTTGTACACATTAGCTACTGCAAAAGAATTTTCTTGTATACATTATCTACTGCCAAAACGTGACCATCTTCTACAAAATATGACTGAATGATAAGTGTTTCAAACACAAGTCATTTATAAGCAAAGCAACTCATATATATATATATATATATTTGATCTTTCAAGTAGGCAGGAAGGACTAAATATGAAGAATTGCAAACTATTAGAAATTCTACAACAATAACAAGTGCAAACAACACTAGAAATTAAATTACATGACGAAGACAACAGTCCCACAAAGATAAACCCTCCTGATTAGAACTCCTACCTAAATCCTAGTAACACTCACAAGTTAAACAGTAGTTTAGTTCAGTATGCAGAAACAAACTCGGGGACACGATCAGCAAGAAACTTCACAGTTGGATTCGTTGTTGTTGTCTTTAGAATCGTCTTCGGAAAAAGATATGTTGTTGTCAGTGGGCGAATTCCCAAAGCCTCCCTGCATGGGGCTCGGAGCTCCGTTGAAGGATGAGAGTATTGGCTTCGCTCCGCCATAGACTCCCTTCAGATTTTCTCCAAAGACGAGATTGGTACTGCTTGGAATGACAGTTGAAGCAGTTTCAATTCTATGTTTTTTCACTTTATGTTCCTGCTGGTTACCTGCTAGAAAACTTCCCACAATAACCTGATTCACCACAATATATACATGCACTCAAATGTGAGGGCTCCTTGATCGTACCAGTGAGAAAGCAAATAAATATGCAGGTACAGAGTCTACAATGTCGTTACATTCCACGATAATGGAGCTACTGTCATTTACTAAAATGACATTTCTATTCAAATTTTTGGAAGGAAATAGCTTTTAAAATGATCATTGAAGTAGAAGAAAACTGCCAATTTAGTCTCAAAACTAAAAATATGTTTACTTACTCCTTCCTTTGCAAAAAAAACACCAATTGCCTAACCAAGGACTAGATTGGTCATTTTTAATAGTTCATTCACCATTTCGGTAATTATTTAGTGAGCTTTAATTATTTTGTTTCTTTTTTCTCAAGCAGTTTGGTATTACCTGCACGGGGCCTGCCGCTACCAATAAACCAGCAAGTCCACCTCCGAGAACACGACCATCCGGGCCAGCCAAAGACACACTCATCCCACCAGACCTGCTCTTCGTTCCACCATTGTCGGTTGGCATAAAAGACCCAGACAAGGAAAGTATCTCAAACCGACCCTGCGAGATATATAATTTATAATTTCTCCGAGACTGGATCTCTAATGTCAAATACCAGGATAGGAATCGTATGTGATGCTGATAATACAAGTTCAACCCAAGAGTTTATTCTTACAAAATATAAATACTCTTAACTGTCTAACTTCACTGTTTTGGTAATTTAATAATAAGAAGAAATAAAAATAGAACATGCCACACCTAAAACTTTAAACTATGTACGACGTTCATGTTACAGAAGAATGTAATACCTCGTATGTTAAGGTACCCCCAGATGAGGTAGGCTGCCGAAGTGTGACATTTGAAATCATGCCATTTGCCGAAAGAATGCAAATAGCTCGAGCACCTTGTTGTGAAAACAACATTATCTTCATTGTAACATCCTACAAAAAGAAGAGCGCACATGCTAAGAATCACAAACCTTATTTGTGGTCAAATGAAATACTCCTGTATTAGCAGTATCTAATCAACCATGATGCACAAGCTTCAGTGCATAGGTTTTATCTAAAGCCAGCTGGATGAATAACGGTGCTCTTGACAATAACATTCACGTAGAAAACAAAGATGTATTAAATTATATGAACCAATATATAAAGCCCTTTCTGAGAAATTACTATTACCATTTATTCTCTGATGTTTTTAATACTAGAAAGAGACCTCTCCTTGAATTCAAGAAACTTCACCAACCACTACTCACATTTGCTCATTTTGTAGTGTTCCACCAAAAATGACAAGTTGGGATATCATCTATATATTTTCTTTTCAGACTTCAGCAGAGAGCTTTAATACTAAATTAATTAAATGCAACAACGGGAAATTTCAGCATCGCAATATTTAGTATATAAGCAAAACACTTCTTATTGTAAGAAAGCAGTAGATGCAGAACAAAATTAATGTATCATCAAAACTAATTTCAAATGAGATGTAAAGTGGTATTTATGGAAATAATAGACTCCAAACTAAATACAAACTAATGATTCCTTCGTCCCAGCATGAGTGTCCTACTTCCCTTATTTGGATGTTCAAAACGAGTGTCAATTTTCCATCTTAAGACATCAGCATCATTTTTAGTTATCAATCAAGACTTAGTGGTTAACACATAGTAAGGGATGCCTCAAGTAATACTTAATTTTACAACAACAAAAAATCATTTTGGGACGGTGGGTGTACCAAATTTAATAAAAGATAAAACTTAAATTAGAAAATATCAAACTGATTAAGAGATCAAACAAACTAGAATAAAAGACAACTCTAGGTCTATCCTATAGTCCCTGTCATATCTGCCTACGTTTAATCTGAGAGTTCACTAAAACATCAAAACAACGGATACACTTACCATCTTTAAAATTTCCATTTAATAACAAACAACAAACAAAAATTAACGAGAAGAACAAAGGAAAGCTTTAACATCAAAGATGAAGAAGGAATGCTTTGGAAATGTATTGACACTAAGGCCCCTTCCATTCCTCGGGGACTTGTACCCAGTAAGAAAATGGCACAACAAAGCAAAACACTTGGAACTATAAGTGCAACAAACATGTAATACGAAACAAATCTAAAATAAGGTATAGATGAGCAGAAAATAAATGGGATAGTGTTGTTATACAGACAACAATACACTTAAAAATCTGAAGATATACCTCGCCAGCATTAACTGTGATCATGTGAGGTGTAAAATTTGCACCAGCATTGTAGTCAATCCTCTCTCCTACACACAAACATTCCAAAAGAATCTTCAACAGAGTTCCAAAAGCCAAAATTAGAAAAAATTCTGAAACTGAAGACTGCCCTTTACATTGTTGGGAATGGTTGTTAAAAAGGAAATTCAATTCAATTCTCAAAATTAACATTTGTGAATCACATTTAAATTTTGATTGGATTTCATTAAACCCCAATACATTTTTGGTGTTTTGTAGTTGACAGCAATTGGATTGTAAACATCTGGTGAAGATCACTAAAACTGTCTCGGCAGTTGTGTATGAGCTTGTAATCATAAAATCAGATAGAAGACCACAGAAATTTAAAAATAAAAGGAAGCCATATAAAAAATTACACCTTGCTTTGGCAAGGGTTTCACTGTCATTCCTCTCTCATGAACCTCCCCTAAACAATGTCCCATAACTTAGACCTTGGGGTTTGGAAGAAGAAAATGTAGAGAAATTTAACAGTAAAGGGAAATCTGCCACAAAACACTAATAGTAGACAACATTTACATTAATATAATAGATAAAATATAAACATTCAATATTTGAATACAACAGCAAAGGATTGACCTAATTCAAACTAATTAAAAGATAAAACAAAACTGTAATACGGATAAATCATGTTACTAAAAGATAACAATCACTTAATACCAACAACTTTATTTTTCATAAACCAAAAAGAGATTAGAAGTTTATAACAATTATAATAATTCCAATTTACACTCTCTGGCACATTACTTTTTTTCACTATTTTACATTCTCTAATGTTTATCCTTCAAAGTATGCATGCAAAAGAGGAGTGATGTTCCTTAACCAAAGCTTGTTAGTCCAAACGGTAAGTGCTTGAACTTGTAACCCAATGACAAGGGTTAGAGTCATGACAGTGGTATAAATCTTAACCTTAAAAAAAAATAATCCTGCCCGAATTTTTTGGTCATTTTTATTTCAAAATTATCTAGAAATGGTGTCTAATTCAATCTATTTCCAGAAACCACCTCCTCCACATGCATATGTTTCTTTGCTTGCATTATCTTCATGTTACTCCTACTGGTTAACGAAACAGACAACTGTCATCATGGAAGTTCATTACGTAGTTAAAGACAAATTCAGATTCCAAGACGCATAATCCTCTTGCCAAAAGAGAAATATTCCCTAAGACGGAGAGTGAGGTCCCGAAACCTGCACCTGTCTGAAAACAACCATAGAATCTAGATCTGAGACACAATCTGCATTTTGGGTCCCACTCCACATCAAACTTAACAAGTATCCACTTAAATCCTACTGTAGCACCCGATATCAAGGCTAGTGATCAATCATAGACCTCAAAACAAGTAAATCACTAAATCAGAGTGCGACATAGCTAAAAGCACAAGTCACTCACATTAACAAATCATGCATCCAAATATATAAAAAAAAACTCAAACTTTCTGTCATTACCTGAACCCTCAGGCTGGAGCTGCTTGTGGGTGTCGAGCTTATGCGATTTCTTGATTGAGTCACCGGGCCGCCCCCTACCGCGCTTCCAACCAGAGAAATCTCCGGTCAGCGGAACCGAAGAGGAAATGGGCATTGGGCACAATGGCATTGCCAATTTCCCATCGGGGCCGTACTTCCTCGGCCTCCCTCTCTTCTTCTTTCCGTCGGCAGTTACTGCAACTCCCGCCGCTCCACTCACAGGCGATGCAGCCGGAACCGGTAAAGTGGCCGGAATTTGAGCCGGAGCCGGAGCTGGAGCTTTCACCGGCGGCTGAGCTGGAGCTGGTGCTCCGATCGTCGCCGCCGGAGAGGGCATCGGAGGTGTGGGCCCACCAAAGAGGTTGAAGTTCTCATTCCTGGGAGCTATTCGGTAGGTCTCTGTAGCTCCATCGTTGAGTGTAAACCCAAAACTCAAATCCTCTCTTCCCTCCATACATAAATTTACACACAACAACAAAAACCACCTAAAATCTCGGAAACCAAGCACTGAAAATGAAATAAAAATCCGATTTTTTTGGGATTGGAATCAATTCCGATACAAATCAGCAAAACCCAGAAAAATCTAGGACAAAATTACAAAACCCAGTAAAACTTGAAGGATCAATTCATACAAAAATTGGAAAAAAAAGCTCAACGATGAAAAATATATGGTAAAATTTGAAACTACTGGGTTTTGTTTACAGTAAACAGATAATGCACAGAGCTTCAATGGCGACACTCACTCTCCCGCTAAAAATTCACCAAGAAGCTCCTCGAAATTACACAGAAAAAATGCAGATTTTAGGCGTGATTTCAGAATTTCTGCAAGCGAGATGAATTTAGGGTTTTGCAGGAAAAAAACAAGAGAAGAAATAATAAACAAAGTAGAAATTTGAAACAAAAATGAATTAATTAATTGAAATGCAAGTGTATAGTAGTTAAATAATGCAAAATGTAAATTAATCGCCAATATTTTAATTTTAAAAATGGAAGTATAAATTATGGTTAAGGAAATGGTTCACGTCCGTCTTGGAAACTCAATATAAAATGATGATTTAATTCATGACAGAGAGGAGACGGTAAATTGAATATTCAATAATTATGGAAATTTGGGAAAAGAAAAAAGCTTTTCTTATTTTTAAATTACCATTCAAATATTTTAAAGCTCGGGGAAAATAATTAATTCAAAGCTGTAAAGGGGCATTGGAGCATGCCATTTTCCCACCTACTCACATGTTTTTCTTTGTCTTTTCACTGAAAAATTCAAAGTTGACTATTGCTACAGATCAATGCCCTCTAATTTTTCAAAATCTACCATTAATGCCACTGTAAATTAGGGATGGTAACGAGACAATTCAAAGAGTTTAACAATTTCAATGTCTATTTACTAAATTGGGTATATTATATTTTTGTCAGAGTCAATTTATTATCTCTCTGTAAATATGACAATGACATGAGTTTTAAAAAAATTCAACAATTCATTCTCTTATTTTGTCAAATAAAAAATATTGAGTATTTGTTAAATTTAGAGATTTTGGTCATTTTATCATAAAACCTTTGATCTCTTTTGCCCATTAAATTATCTATTAAACCTATTTTGTCACTTCCTGATAATTTGTATGCATAACATGGACACTGTCTTGTTATATTGCACACTTAATAAAAAAAACTCATATTCTATCTTAAAACTTCAATACAAGAATTTAAATTCTGTTCATTTTTACTTTTTACTACATTAACATTAAGGCTCATTAAGTTATGTGCTATACTCATTTTGTTACTCACTTCCTCACAATTTCATGCACAATATGGATAATATCTTTGCTATTTTCACACATACTTAAATACAAAAAGATAAATTATACCACAAAACCCTAATATAGCTGCATTTGTTAAGATTTGAATTCCGTAGATATTTTTACTTAGAGCAGTTTACATCAAGAGACAGTGCAAATTGGAAGAGCCAACTCTACAATTGACCAAGAAACAAGATAAAGGAACCAAAACCAGTTCAGTTCAGTTCAAGCCAATGGTTGTGCAGTTGCTAACATATATGATGATGTTCTAGGCACCACAAAACCAGCTCTCCTCTCCTCAAACGAGTACTCGATTTCTTCGGGGAGGTCTAGAGCCTGTTTAGCTGCTGCAAGAGAAACTGGAGGAGCTGGTGTTGCAGCTGTCTGCATTGGAACTGATACTGTGGAAGGAGTGGAGGGTATTGGAATTGTCATGGCTGCCTTAGGCGTCCAATTCTCCTCGTCTTGAACATTGCTCATCTTCTTCAAAGGCGTGCTGAATGGATCGCTGTTGATTGTCTTCTTCAACATCTCATTGTAGGTCGATTGATCGTCTGCCACATTTTCTGTGTTTGTTTTTACTGATGCTGCTGAAGAGATTGGTGAGAATGGCTTCCGCGCCATGACTGGTTCTACTTCACAATAACTCACAGCACCAAATGACTGTTTCTTGACTGGTAGCAGCTCTGACCCTCTCCTAGCTGCATGAAGATTTATGTCACAAATATAGAAAATATATAGGAAAATGGTAAGATGATGTTATGTGTTGCATCTTAATTCTAGGGGTATTTTCGTCATTTAAAAATACATTTTATACGGGAAAAACAAAGTTGACAACACATGCTGTCATTAACGAGAATACAACACCTTCATGCAAAAGTGACGTAGTAGATAGATGACACAGTTTATAATATGTAATGAAAGCTGAAGAAAATGAAATTACCATGTGTGACATCGTTTCGGTCGCTCTTCCGAGAAGGTTTAGGAGTCTGATGCATTGTGCTGCCAAGGGAAAGCCTTCTGCTACTTGCTCCTCCCCCAGTTGACATTCTGGGAGCTTTCTTCGTGCTTTGTGGCTTAGCCGGGCTTGGCTTTGACCCGTAAAGGGCCTCTTGTTCTGCTATCAGCTGCCCTTGGAGTTTCTTTTGGTCCTGAATAAGAAAAACTTCATGTTACTTGCACACATTTTCATTGTTGATGCATTGTAGGTGATGTGAATGACATCAGCATACCCTTAGCCTGCGGCGTTCTTGCTCTTTTTCTTCTCGTAGTATAGTGTACTCTTCCAGCATAGACAGAAGACGGATCTGCATAAAGGCGAGCAGGTGAATTTTAGAAATGTGCATGCAAAAAAACTCGATAATACTTGAGGTAGAAGGGAAATTCAAATACTTACACCATCGTATGTGAACTGCATGTCTCTCTCTTTCTCCCACGCGATAACTTTTGAAGCCAACGCCTCTACCATTGCTGTTCAAACATTATACAGCTAAGTAAGCAAATAATCGCATCTCAAACACTTACTTCATCAAGTTAAAGAAACACACTACTAATTCTTTTGAAGTGAACTTTTGCAGATTCTACCTGGAAGCTTGTTGACCATAGCACGAGCTTTCTCTGCTCGCTTGAGGGTGAGATGAGCTCCTCTTCCAGCATTATATCGGTTTTCATCCTGAACAACACGATATAAATATATATCGATAGAGAGAGAATGTGAAGAGAATAAACCGAAATACTAACCCTATTATACTCTTCAAGCCAGCACTCTTCATCACATGCAACCAACCACTTCTCGACCCTTTCCAGTATATCTTTCCTGCCGAGAGCTTCCTCTTTAACCTTTGCGATCTGAAGCTCAATTTGTTCAAGGACATAAGCAGAGTCTACAGCTCCTGCCACCAGAACGGATTATACACATATTAGAGAGATTGTGTGGATATGAAAGCAGAAAGATAAATTCTTTCTGACTAGAGCACGTACCAGAATCTATAGCTTCAATGACAGCATCCATATCATTGTTCCCTTCTGGGACCATACGCGTCTTCCTACAAGTCTCTTCTAGCTCTGACCTTTTCTTCAGAACGAGTTCCTTCATCTTGCTTGCTTTGAATTCTTCCAATCGTGACACCTCGGCCTCAACCTGCACAACATGTATTTATTTAACTTAAGACTAGAGAACAATAGAAACAAAACAGTCCAGTTCAGTTCTAAGCAAATATAACTCACATGGTTAATGAAATCAATAGAGAGAGTGTTAGGTTCGGTGATTTCATGCTCCGATGCAGCTAGATTCCGTGTTACGTTCTGAAACATCTGCTGCTCTTCGATTGGTGTGTCCATCAGATTCCAGAGCTCTAACATGGTAGTTGCTAGGTCTTGGAGCTGCCATAGTGTATCATGAAAACCAAAGATCAAGGATTTTGAGCAAAATAAAAAATGTGAAACAATCTTGATTCACTACTTACCCTCTGCATTCTCTGTAACTTAACCTCCCTCAGTTTTTGTATTGCAGCAGCTAACTGATCGATCGTTTCATTACTTATGTTTATCGGCCCTTCACAATCACGTAAACTGGGATGAATCTCACTGACTGTGAGTGTGAAATCGACACCAAGCACCAAGCAGAGTGAATTGAGAGCAAGCAGGTGGTCTTGTATCTGCTTCAGCCGATCATTCTGCGTGATAAGGGCAATGAATGGAGTTAGGCCAATAAAAGGAAATACTAACAGGGAACAAAAAGTAACATAGGAGAATATGAATATTTCAACCTTCTCCTTTTTAAGTGTATGGAGCTCCCTGTGCAGTTCTTCGAGGGTTCTCAAGGATAAATCAGTTTCATCCACAACTACTTTGGGAGGAATACATTCTCCGGATCGGTATATCTCATTTGAGATCTTTTGGATTTCTTCTAGAACTTCACGGAACTGATCACGCCTCTCTAATTTCCTTTTCTTCATCTCCTCTAACTGTGGAATGATTAGCCTCAGCTCTTCCTTCAAACTTCCAGAAGGTTGATCAGACTGGAAAAGATTAAAAACAACCATTTCAAGAAAAAATCAACAGAATATTGAGCAGTTCACTAATGATTAATTTCTCGCATATTGAGCAGTTCACTAATTATTGAACACGTTACATTTAAGTTCACTTGTTTTCATACCATAAACATATACTAATATCCTTCAAACTTCCCGAAGGTTGATCAGACTGAAAAAGATTTGAAAACATTACACGAAAAATTCAATAGAATTGGATCCTAAACTATGAACTAGTGATTAAATTTCTATATCGAGCAATTAACTGATTAAGTTTATTTGTTTTCATTCCATAAACACATACTAATTTCCTACTGAAATGTTCTGTTATCGCAACCTTTCACATTCAATGTCAGTAAGGATTCATCACAGTTCACGAAACACGTAAACACCAACCTGCCTAATGTGCACTGGCCGCTCCCCCATTGCAGAACAGATTGCCGCGAGTTCTGCTTCAGAATCAGCAATTGCCTGTCGTAGCTGAGCTCTGCACTTGTTCGCCCGATCAACTCTTCTTCTGTATACTTCTAGACACTCTTGCTCAAGCTCAAGCAGCATTTTATCCCTTTCGGTATCAGTCTCCCCGACTTCATCCCATATTATCTAAATTTTGCAACAAAGCGGTACAGAAGACGATATTAGTATCTGAACATGTGAGACTCTTCCAAGACAACTGAATGATCTGACCATAATTGAATAAGTAAAGAAGCAATTCATAGGAACACTGTTGTTGTGTGAAACAAAATATTAAGTATGAACCTGAAGTTCGTATAGAAGCGATCCACATGTTGTTTCCACCTGCAAGAGGGGATCGGTATGGGGATTCGACATGTTTAACGAATTGTACCTGCCAAAAACATTTCATCTCATTAGCAAATTTACCCAATCTTAAGCAATAAAACAACAAAACATCCTCAATTGTACACAGATTCAAAAAAAATTCTTAACAGGCCAACGCCATTTCAAGAAGATAAAATCAGGACAATTAATTCCATTGATTTACCTACATGTTGACAGAAGTAGAAACAAAGATAAATCCCAAAGATAGAAACTAATTTCTTAAGATAAACTCACTGATTTCTTGAATGGCAATACTATGCTAATTGAAAATGTTATAAACACATAGAGCATTATTAGAACCTAGAATCAACCCCACATCACAAAACTTCTGAATTCAAACACCACATAAACCCTAAAGTCCACCTCTAAAAATAGAAACTTTAACCAAAGATTAAAATCCCCCAAATGTTAAGCACATGAAATTTAAATTAATCTTTGCAATTCGCCAATCACCATGAAGACATCGACAATTAAACCTCAGCAGTACAAATTATCACCACAAATCATCACCAACAAAAAACACAAACCCACTCTTCACAGCGATGCAAGCTCACAGAAACACATCATTACCCAGATGTTCTTTATTCGAGATCCAGACCCAGTTGAGAAAAAAAAGAGAGAGTAGCGATGCAAAATTACATAAAATAATAACCCAGTATCAAAAATTGATTGAAATGGCTAAATTTAGAAAGAGCCAGCAAAGCTTCAATTTCCAAATAGCAAAAACAGAAAGTAATCGAAGCGGATCTAAAAACAAACCTGAAGAAGGAAACCCTTTCGTTCGAAATTTGCTTCTCGGCAGAGGACTCGAAATTTTCCCGAGAAAAAAAAAAGAAGAAGAGAGGATTTTCTGGGAATTTTGGTTCTGAGAATTGGGAGTGTAGAAAGGCAGAGACGTTGCTGTGGAAGTAACGTTTTGAATTTTTTTGCTTTAGAAAAGTAGGAGGGAAAATGACCGTTGAAGAGCTCTTGTTAAGGGTTTGTTTTTTATGGTGCGTCCCAGGATTTGATACTCTGTGGTCACAACTTAATTGCGTATTGTGGATTCGAATTTGAATTTGAATTTGAAATCTGGGAAAATAACATAATGGAGGCTGTGATCGGGTGTATGCGGTTTTACAATACTGGTACTTGGAACCTCTTCAGATTTCCAGCACGTGTCCGCCAAATCTCATTACATCAACGAAACTTGAGATTTATATACCTCCTTGTGTCTTTTGTCTTTTCATTCGAACAATTGTAAATTGTAATAAGTTAGTTAGCTTCACATAATATCTCAATTTGAATATTGTAATTATTATTTTTGAAACATGTAATTATTGAACATTATAATCACATTCAACATTTTAACTGTTTAATATAAAATGTAACGGTTGTGTAATTGAGTTAGATCATAAGTTCTGTAAATATACCTTAAATTTCTATTGACCCTTAGTGAAAAAAAATTACTAGCAGTCAAATTTAATTGAGTTACTCAGAGTTTAGTTCAAGGGGCAAAGGGGAAGCATCCAGTTTCAAAATTTGAGGGCGCCCATCAGTTTAAAATAACTTGTTACCACAAATTGTTTAACAAAATCAGACTCCAAAATATGTTAATATATTTCAATTTCCAGTGTTTTTTCCTAATTAATATTATACCAATGTAATGATGTGATGTAACACAATATCGATCACCAGATGATTGTATACTATTTTTTTCTCTTTTACAAAAATTCCCATCTACATATAAACGCAATGAGAGAATTATTCGGGAACTACATAATTTTTTAGTATTCTTGTTTATTGCTTTACGTTAAGCGCTGCTGAAACTCACAATTCTCTCCTCATGATTTCCAGCAGAAGCTCATTCCAAGTATCCACCGGCCCCGGCATGCACCAATGCAAGCAATCCTCCGGCGTCGGGCCCCGTCTCGGCGCCTTATCCGGGTCAACCCTCCGATATGGGCCCGGGTGCCCGTCATGCCTGTACCCGAACGCCTCCGTTACATCCATCATCCTCAACTTCGACCCATTCCTCGCCTTTTTAACCGCCCGACCAAAACCCATCACCTGTTTCTCGCGCATAACGCTCGCAAACCCGTTTCCCGCCGTCTCGCCATAACCAAGAGGCCTCACCTTCCCCGCGCACGACCCTCCCTCGTAATGATCCGGCGAGAACGACCTCACGACGGTCAGGCCCGTGTAGTTCGGGTGAGTCACCAACGCGGCGAGAACGGTCTCTACGGATACAGCGAACGCCTCTACATTGCTCACATTCGATGGCGGGGAGCGATTTGGCGGGAACCAGAGCTGTGAGCCTACGATCTCGTCGTTTAGGATGTAGACGGATTGCTTGGCGAACCAGTGGCCGGAAGAGAGGACGAGCACGTCGAAAGTTGAGATCAGTTTTATGAAGTTCTCGTCAGGGAGGTCGAGGTGGAGCTTGTCTATGCCCTCTGGAGCGTAGGCAAACTCTTCGGATGTCCTGTGGACGAGCCATGAGGACCATATTCGGATGATCATGGTTGAGGTTGATTTGAACTGCCAACGTTGCATTTTCCGGTTCCCGCGGTTTTTGGGAACTTCTACCTGAAAAGGGCATTATCCGAAAGTGTTAGAATATATACTGTTGAATCGAGAATCGGGTTGAATTGTACTTAGAATCGAGAATTGTAAATAATAGTTTGGTTTTAGTTATGATTTTAAAATAACCATTCAATCACGGTTCAGCTCTAAATCTTACGAATCATAATAACCGCAGTTAAACCAGGAAGAATCGAACATGTTATACAAAACATAATGTTGGGTTTTTGTTACTATTTTTAATATTTACAAACTTCAAGTTTCGATTGGATCATATAATTTTCCATTTCAAATGTATGTTAACTATAGTTAATGATTTAGTATTGCGTAATTAGTTCAAAAATAACTTTTACATGCCTCATTCAGGCCATAAATCGGGCTCAAAATGAAGATAACTAGCGAAATGGCTCGATCCAGTTAGAACCACCTGTGTGTGGTCATGTGGGGTTGTAACCAACCCGTCAAGTACCTTCGGTTTCAAATATATTTTCCAAATTTAGGAACCGTAGGGACTAGTTCGGTTCGGTTCTAGGCTGGTTAGGTCTGGTTCTGAAACCATGAAAAACCTTATTCCTATTATTATAGGGTTTCTTATTTAGCTTATGTCCACTCACTCTACAAATGGTTCTCTTTTATTTTAATTAAGAACAACAATATCAATAATATATTTTCTCTCTACACTAATTCTATCAGAAAACGAATATTTTCCTATAACACATAAAAAAACTATGGTTAAGTTCGAATACTTGCCTGCCAGAGGAGGCACATTAGTGACTCCATCTGGTTTCGCGCGACGGAGTCACCAACAAAGGCGAGTGTCTTCCCTCTCATCAGCTCCAGGAACTCTCTGCCATCGAAACGAGGGAGATCGCACTGAGAGGGCTTCCATCGCCAGTTCTCATATTCCCTGTCGGGCCTCCCGTTCCCCTGGCAGTTTTGCGTCTGTGTGATGACAGGGCACATGTTGTTCGTGTACGATGGCCCAGCTGGATCGTAAAACCAACCTCCACTGTACAGATCGCAGCCTGATGGTTGCAAATGAGAAACAAAAATTAGAACCTGTACACATTGATATATTATTCTCTGTTTTTCTATTACCTATACTCAGACATGGTAAGTGAATGTATATATAAACTTACTGCAGAATGCCAAGAAAAATTGCTCTTTTGTTTCAAGTTCATGGACACTGCGCGCTTAATCATATCGTGATAACTCAAACATAACAGAAGGTATTATATTTATCCTCATCAATTATCTAAATGTAGCAATTAAGCAACAAGTCTGAGCAAACATAAGCATGTATATTTAAAACAAAACGTCAAAACCACAAACGCTACCTGAATGAACTGAATCAGTCTTCGTAGCATTACTGGCCAGAGGAGAAAAATCCATTGGTTCCCCACTTTCTGAAACAGAACTAGCACCCGCCACATTTTCTTTATTTGAACGACGATCCATTGTTTTCTCAGCTTCTGAAACAACTGAATTCACGGGCACTTGTGAACTAGAATTATCTGGCAAATCATCTCCTTTATCATTCAATATTCTAAGATCAACTGCAGCGCGATAATCTTTATCTGAATAATCATACAAATATCCGCCAACTGATGAGCCTATCGGGTTTGACACCAAAACCCAAGAAGCAAAAACAAGGAACAATGCCAATCCTCCACCGGAGACTACGATAAGCGAAAGGCTTCGCGGGAAAGAGGCCATCACCGGAGACCCTCCAGGCGAAGAAGCCACAGTCATTTCTCTCAGAATCTAATAACTCCTGAAACACAATCTTTGTACTGATTCAGCTAACTCAGCTCTTACCACTTTTAGAAACACCCTTGAATCACAACTTGTTGACAAATAAAATTCAATGCACATATAATCCAAGCAGTAAATAAAATTCCATACACAAACCACTAGCACTCATTTCCAAGAACCCACCAAATTTTCGTCCCAACACTCCAATCTCTCCCAAGTTAACACTGCATAAATGGGGAACAAACGAATAAAATTAAAACAAAATAAAATTGGATTGATTAAAGTTCTTCAAATTGCGAAATGAACAGGTCGAATTTAATTTCATTCCCAAAATGGGCACAAGCGAATACCTTTCTATTTCTGGAATTGGTCAAAACCCAGCTCGATTTCGACTGAATTTTCTAGCGGCGTGGTGTATAAATAATCCAGAATCAGGAATGAGAAACCCAATTTGGTTCAGGGAATGAGGAATTTAAGCATTTAGGATTTAGAATAGAAGGAAAATAAAGTATCGCTTAAATATTAATTACAAGTGAGCTTTGATCTGAGTATTTGGGAGTGACGGTGACATTGCCTTCATTCCTCATGTACTGAAATTACCATATTGCCCTGCTGATATTGGTTTCTAATTAATATTAATTTTTGGATCATTTACTAGATGACAAATGTTTAAGCAAAACAAAACGCTTCTTATATTTATTTTTTGGATAATTCATGTTCACTACGGTGAACTATGACACATTTTCATGTTAATACGGTGACCTATTTTAAGATTCAATTCAATACGGAGAACTATTTTTAAGTGTCACTGTTTCTAACAGCGTTAATTTTGATATGAAATGTATATATTGCCCTTGTATTAGAATTTTAAAATATATATTTTAAACTTTTTAAAATTTTTTTTTTTTTTAAATAAATAGTTAAAAACAGATTTCAATATTATTACTTTTTTTTCAAAAAGTTTTTCGAAAAAAACATTAAAAATAAAAAATTAATTTGAACAACGTTTTTTATTTTTAATATATATATATATATATTCAAATCAGTTTTTATTATTTATTCCATAAAAATATTTTTAAAAAAAACTTAAAAAATAATATTTTTGATTTTTTTATATATAAGTGTATTTTCGACATTTAATAAAATTTGAAAGTTAAACAGTATATTTTCTATCTGTGTCAACGACGTTAGGGTAAAATGACACATAAAAATAGTTCTCTGTATTGAACTGACTTTTAAAATAATTCACCGTAGTGACATGAAAATGTGTTATAGTTCACCGTAGTCGTAATGAACAATAATTATTCATTTACTATTTTTGAAGGTAAAGCAAATTTTATTTATAAAATAACAATGAACCCATTATCTAGTCTACTGGTTAAAACTACATATGGTAAAACAGATCATTTTCCATAATCTCAACTGTTAGTTATTCTAATTTTGACAATTTAAGTTTATTTTTAAATTGTAACTTTTTCCATAATCTCAACTGCTAGTTATTCCAATTTTGGCAATTTAAGTTTATTTTTAAATTGTGACTTGTGTGTGACAGGTTGCAAGAATACATGCGTCACGAGTGCCCAAACTAACCACCATGTCTCTCCCCGCCGTTGGCGTTTAGGTCCACGCGCCTTCACTTCATGAATCACGCCGTGCGCGCCGGCTCCTGACAACATGGGCAAAAAAGATTCAACATATGTACAAAAGAACAATATTATAAATCTCTCATCCTATGAAAAATATGTGACAGTCCATTTAAGTTACTTTTATTCTCTTTCTTTTTTGAAAGTTGGATCACTCACAAGAATATATATCATTAAACCATTAATACATTACAATTTTATGTACGAAGTCGGTCTGAAAGTTGTATTTATTTTAGTTTGTGCATAGGCTCTTCACTCTAATTTAGAAAAAACTATAAACTAGATAGGGTCAATTACTTACAATTGTCTAGAGGCATGTGTAGTTTGAACGAACTATCTAAAATATTTATGTTTTATTTAAAAGGAAATGACAGATTATTACATCTAATTATACATGTTTCATACTTTGATATGTTAACTTTTTTTTTATAGTATTTTATTCCCGATTATTAATTTGGGACATGTGTTAACTCTATTAACAGAAACTTAAAATGACCGAATACTCATGTTTGTCATTAAAAATTTCAAAAGCATGTCAGTGAGACTTTTTTTTATTATTCTCTATTTCTCCTATTCCTTTGTACCTCCTCTGGATCACAGTGCTGAACCTCAAGCTCTTCGAATCCTTCTTCTCCACGGCCTGGTCCTCCTTGCCAGAAAAAAAAGATGAAAAAGCTCATCCTTACACCACTGATTTTGCTCGATCCTCGTTGAACCTGGGGTTTAGGAGTAGAGAATGTTATGGCAAGAGAAATCGAACCCACCTCGCCGGCGACCAAACGGGTCTGCAAAATCGGCCAAACCCACCTCGTCGTCTAGCCGACGACCGAATCAATCTGGAACTGAACGCACTTCGCCGCCTTGCCAAACGCAAACACCGCCCGAGCTCCATCTCCGTCGTCGTGAGCTTGTCGGAGAAGAAACTAATGCATTTATTGTTTTTTTTTCAATCAATGGTAGTTTAGGTATTTCACATATTGTAGTTACCACGTGCAAGCACGCGACCCATTTTTGGCCTTTAAATCTAACGGAATGCTAACGATTGTCTCAAAGTAATAATCAGGGTACTAAAAAGAGAAGAAGAAAAATCAAGGAACTAAATTGTGAAACATGTATAATCAGGTGCAGTAAACGGTCGTTCTCTTTATTTTATGTCAAATTATCAATTTCTGATTAATAATAGTAGAACTAATAAAAATATAAATTATGATGAAACTTAAAAGCTATAAATTAACTTATAAGTTGGAGTAGCTCAACCTAAAAATCAGGCCGATCAGTGACTTCACGATTTTCATAATACTCTTTTGTGTAAACTTTGATTTACAAGACCCATTGACGAGAAATTGACAAACTAATGGAAACACGTGATTTCCGTATACATCATGCTTCCATGTAACTATACCTAAAAAAAAGTAGGAAACAGCTTAACTACTCAAATTCCCTCCTAACAATCTCCAACAAAAACTCATTCCACACATCAACCGGCCCCGGCAAGCACCAATGCAAGCAATCCTGCCTCGGGGGCCGCCCGTCCGGCCCCGCCTTCCCTCCCCCGGGGCTCCTGTACGGCCCCGGGTGGCCGTCGTGCCGGTACCCGAACGCCTCCGTTATGTCCATAAACCTCACCTTTGACTTATTCGTCCCCTTCCCAGCGGCTCTCCCCAACCCCCTCACTTGCTCCTCACGCATCGCCGTCCAGTACGGGTTCGGCACCAGCCGGCCCCTCGCGACGGGCCCCACGTTCCCGTCGCACGACCCGCCCGCGTTCCACGCCCGGTCCCCGTAGTGGTCGGGCGAGAACGAGTTCATGACCGTCAGGCCCGTATAGTTCGGGTGCGTCACCATGGCTGTCACGATCGTCTCCACCGAGATCCTGAACGCCTCGGTCTTGTCGAGGCGATTCGGGAGGGAGGTGGTGTTGGGCTGGCCGTGGCCGCCGACGATCTCGTCGCCGATGACGTAGGTGGAGGGCTTGTTGAACCAGTGGCCGAAGACTAGGACGACGACGTCGTATTCGGGGATGAGGTTGAGGATGCGCTCGTCGGGGGTGTCGAGGTGGAGCTTGACGACGCCGTTTGGAGCGGAATCGGAGGGCTCGGTGGTCTTGTGGACCAGCCAGGAGGACCAGATTCGAACGATTTTTGTTGATGTTGAGTTGAAGAACCATTCTTCGACTCCTGAGGTTTTGTTTCTGATTGGAACGTCTACCTGAAAATTAACTACATATGTTAAACTATTCATTTAAATAAACGACATGAATCAAACCTGATCAATTGTCAATATTTTGTTCAAAGAAAAAAATGTTACATATACACACATGTGAAACGAGATTGACTTAGATTAGGTCTGTTATATTTTTTTTACTAACAATCATATCCAAATCAGACCAAACCAAATCTAAAAAAATAAAAAATCATAAATATAATTTAGTTACGGTCCTAATTTTTAGGTGAACTGGTCCGTTTTAATTTGGGCCGAGTTCGTATAACCCAAAAATAGCACTCTCTCACAAATGTCCACCCATCTTCTCTTTTAACTAAAATGTTATTGTTTCGCTTCATTTCTTCATTTGTCTATGTACATTTGTGATTATAGGTAGTTGAATGCATAAAAAAATTAAGTCGATTCTTCTCATTTTTATTGTAAGTATTCACTAAATTAACTAAACATTAAACGAGTTGACTCAAGAGTTTATCAAGATTTAAAATGTAAAACTTAAACTCTAGTTTGTTTATTAAATGAGTCCAACTTAAGCTCTAATTACACTTAAACTTGATTATAAAGAATTCAAATCGGACATTTACTAATAGAATTCAAACAACTAATTATCCCCATTATTGAGCACTGGATGATGTACTTGCCTGGGAGAGGAGGCAGAGGAGTGATTCGAGCTGGTTCCGGGACAGCGAGTCCCCGACAAAAGCAAGTGTCTTTCCTGTCATGAGATCCAAGAATTTTGTAGCATCGAACCTGGGAAGGTCACAACCATCTGGCTTCCACCGCCAATTCTCGTACTCCTTGTCGGGCCTCCCATTCCCTTGGCAGCTCCGAGTCTGCAGGAGCAGAGGACATGTCCTGTTCGTGTACAGAGGTCCTTCCGGATCATAGTACCAATTTCCACTATACAAATCACATCCTAGTAAAAAATAATAATTAAACCCCAATTGTAAACACAAAACATATTCACATATGAAAATTTGAACCTGACCCAAATCAGATAAGATATCAAATTTTTATCATTTTACAATTACATCATATTAATATAAATTTAGTAACGGGTCCGTAAGATCTACCTGAATGTGAGCGAATTGGACTGATTTGTTGATCACAAGTAGTCAACGTTCCACCATGATATTGATAGCCATTTTTGAGGGCATATACAAGAAGAAGCCAAGAACAAAAAGCTAGCACCGAGACCACACCAGCTATTGCTGAGACTTTGGTGAATAGTTGAAAAGCTCCAACTTTAGGCGAATCCATGGTTGGCTCTCCAGATCCGTTGAGTTGACTTTGCATGAACCCACAAGAACAGCTACTAAGTTGACTTTATCACCACCACAAGATTTGTGCGGCTCCAAGTGATATGCACCATTGTTGTTGATGATGATGATGATGATTAAGTTTCATAGTTGAACTCAAACTCTTGCGTTCACATCGTTATCAAGTCATTAAAATTGTCACTTGAATAGGTTTATATATCGTATATATTACGTTTATAGTGTGCTTTGCGCATCGTATTGTAGTGAAAGCTTACGGCTTAATTAACGTTACTCGGTGCAAGTGCGCATCATTCCCACCCACTCCATTGGTGTGTTTTTATATGAAAATAAATAAATAATCTTGTTTTATATCAAATTTAATTAGACGTCAAAAAATGTATAAATATTTGTGATGTATATACAATGAATTAACTGAAAATAATGACGTCAACTGCAATATGTTTAAATGTAGTAAAATAAAAATATTGTTTTGTGGGATGATGTGTCAATTAATAAGGCGTGACCGTTTAATTATTTTACTAACGATTTGGACTAATCATATTTTGTCTAGTTAATGGTTATAAAAATATTGTTGTGTGGAACTTGAATTTTGGGTTAGCCCAAAACTTAGATATGAAGTCGTAAATCGCAAGCCCAAGCCCATAGAGACCCAAAAGCCCATCAGAGTCGCTTCCGTTTCATTTTCTAGGAAACGGGTCACTATCTTCATTCTCCATTCTCATTTCAGCTATGCTTTCGAAATGTAATTTGGTGCTTTAAGCATTTGTAGAACTATGGCTTTAAATTGAGTGCCAAAGTTGTAGTAATAATGAAGTAATGTTGCTTTGGTGCTTGGTTACATTGTTAATGTCATGTTAGGTTCAGTTGTTGGGTCGATATATTTATCTCATTTTGAAAACTAAAATGAATGTAATAATGTGTTATGACGAGAAAGATTGAATACCTAAATAAATTAATAATTACAAACAAAAACATTAAATGAGAACTTCAAGAATTTATGTAGTTCGCCGTTAATATGTCGAAGATTTTTATATATAAAGGAGATATAATTTAGTAAAGAGAGAAATAGTACACAACCACAGAATCATCAATGTTGTTACGATAGTAGTATTTATAATAGTACACTCTAATTATAACGTAATATGACGTAAGATTACGATGCCGACTCACATACCATCCACTATAAATTTTTTGAAATAAATGCGACGTACGAGGCGCGTCGGTGGATATTGAAAGCGTGCAGCCGTTAACACCCAACGACAGACTACGCGCGGCCCACATCGCACGATTACCTCGCAGTTGTAAGATACTGATTACGGATGCACTTTTTTACGTACGCAACTCGTAATAACGAATGCAAACACTGTGAAGTCCCTCCATGAAAAAAAGTAAGGGTTATGAACGTCATTGTTGTGAACCCTTATTTATTTAACAACTCCTTACGGAGCAGTCCACAGTTGGTAAAACAAAGTACAAGTTGCACATAAATGACGCCCCGCATCCCTTATGTTCTTACCAACTGCGGGCACGTTTATGTCCGCCGCTCTAATGCCAATCTAGTGTAGTGATCGTACTAATTAGTTCCATTCAAGAAACCTAATTGCCTGTGAAAATGTAATTAGCCAATTGTTAGAGAATGATTAGGGTCCCACGTGACTCTTGAGTGTTTGGTACTCGTCCTATCATTCAATGACACTTGGTTCATCCACGAGACGACACACGCGGCTTGAAACAATTAATTGTCTACTAAAGAGATTTTTGAATAAAACAGTCTATCACTTAGGAGATAATGTAACGATTAAGATAATAAGATGGGTCATTGGTTTGAGAATGTGAGATTATGACTTTGATTCTATCAGATGCATTAATGAAATCAATCACCTTACACACACTCTATGTATTAAGGTGACCCACATATTTGAAGTTGGGGCTATGATTGGATCCATGCACGTGCGTGATGGGTTGGAAATTGGACGATTGTGGTGTTCCATAAAATGATGATAACACGTGTGGAAGGTTCATCAAGGCCAGCCTAACAACGAGACACAAGATGATTAAAAAGAAGCAAAATAAACATCATCTTGAGAGATGTTCCCAAAGTGTAGTGTTTCGGGGACCATTTCTTTATCGGAACTGTCCTCTAAAAGTGCTACAAAATGGCTTCAATTGCGATGAGTGAGAGACCATGTATTGTCTGCTATGTCATGCCCAAATCTCATGTAAATATGGTTAATGAAAATCTCAGGTAAACTCTAATTAGCTAATTTTATCTAGGGATGGCAACGGGGTGAATTTGGCAATCATTGTTCCCATCCTGTTAAAATCGGATCGGAGATTCCTTGTTTCAAACAGAGACGAGGATTTTCGTTAAACATGTCTTATAAAAATATAATTTTAATAAAAAAGATATTATTTTTCATTACATATTTATTTTAAAATATAATTTTAAATTTTAAAAAATATATTTGTAATATATCGGGGAGGAGCGGGGCGAGGCCCCGCCCATTCCCATCAGGATTCGGGGATTCCCGCCCCGTTTTCGTTCGGATTCAGAGATCC